>PVLD010000450.1:68495-286270 GCA_004027595.1 Dinomys branickii | reverse complement strand
ATTTACTGTAAGAAAGCAAAGCGCTGTTATGCCTGCTTGCACCCTTTCCTTCCTCAGACTGTCAAATTCTTAACTGTTAAAATTGCCAGCAGCGTCTCCACCAAATCCATTGCTCACTTTTCCATCAGACTGACCACTGAAATCCAACTTTATGTGCTCAGAGGGCCCAACACCCTTCCCTTCCTCTTGCCCTTCCCACCGGAGAAGGAGACGGGAGCGTTTCTGAACGTTCCGAGAGAAACACTGGTGCATTACCAGCCACCAAACCCCAAAGCTCACTTTCTTCCACCACTTGTATCACGAACGCTCTTTTTCTATTCCAGGATCTGCATTACATTTAATTACTGTGTCTCCCTGCACACCTACAGGCTGGGACAGTTTCTTCCTTTTTTCTGTGTTTCTCATGTCCTTGACAGTTCTGAGGTATGTGGCTAAGTATGCTTGAGAATGTCCCTGAATTGGGTTTTCCCAGGTGTGTTTCCTGAGGGTTGTACTGCGCATATGTGTTTGAGGAGAGAACATCTTAGAGAGATGAAGCGTCCTTCTTGTCATATAATACCAGTCTCTGCTGCCGATATGGCCCATGACTGCTCATGTCGACCGTAATCATCTGGCCAAGGAGGTTCTCGGGTGTCTCTACTGTGGCTTTCCCTGTCCCGTGCTCTGCCGTGTAGCGAGTCACTGAGTGCTGTGCGCAGGGCCCTCCCTCGGCTGGGCTGCGAATTTTAAGATTTACCTTTAGACAGTGTCTGCGTATATTATCTGAAATTCTTGTACAAGATTTGTCTCTTTTCCTCTGGTGCATGTATTGAATGATTTACTTTTATCATGTACATTTATTTCATACTTTCGGTTATGAGCAAATTGCACGGCTTATTTTTGGATCAGATTACCCCAGCTCTGGCCATGGGGTGCTCCTTTAGACTGGCTTCTGAATGCCTGGGACATACCCCAGTGTTTTGTCTTTTTAGGCGTGTCCTTATTTCTTGGTACTACAAACTACCCTGCACTCATCTTTTCTTTTCCCTGGCCAACTCCTAGACTGAGTCATTTCTCCAAGGGCCCCAATCTCCTGGGAGAATAGTATTTAGAAGTCAACATCTGGTCACGGGTGTGATCATTGTTTTCCTATATCCATCTATCATACGCTTTGTCATAGTTTCTGAGAATTAGGCAAAACCTCCTAGTATAGTGTGACCTCCAACTATAGTTGTTGGTTCTAAGAAGGATCAAGTGGGGTGACGAACCAGGGAGAGCCAGAATCAGTGGGCACTGGTAGGAAATGAGAAGTAAAGTTTGAACTAACAGTGGCATTTTTGCTTTAGTTTGGCTTTGAATCCCTCATGTTAGGTTGTACCTAAATAATCATTTGGATCCATCAAATTAGAAATGCAAGAACTGGTCTCCAGATGAAAAACAAGCTTGAGTTGCTGTCAAGAACAGACAGGAGCCTAGGACCCAGGAAGAACTGAGGAGAACAGGGTGGCCCTCAATGAGAGCACTAACTGTGCCCTCCAGGTCCCTCAGCAAGACGGAAGGTCATGTCATTTCTATTTCGCTCTCTAATCTTGGGGAAAATAAACAGTGGTATGCAAAGATGCAGTTAGCTGTACCATCTGCTATGGGATTCTCACGTTGACCTAATGGAAAATTATTATTTAATATTGAGTTTAAAAATGTATAGCTACTCTAAAAAACCAACAGAAGCATTCTACCCTGATTACCATGCTTGGCTTAGTTCTGTCAATATTATTGTAATGTGTCAAAAATACATGAGGTTTTTACTTACATGTCCTGAATGTTTATTACACCTTTTGTAGCTATATTTTTAATGAAGTAGCTCAAAGTCAATGGCAAGAGGCTGAGATTCAGGAAATGCCCAGTTATTCATGCTCTCCACAAGGAGCCAAGGTAGCTCAGATATTTTGTCTTATAAAAACTTTGTCTTGTAACGAATATGGGTGTACACAGATTGCTATGGCATGAGGTGGAAAAGCTCCCATGCTCAAAGACGGTAGATAGGCAGGGAACCAGGTTCGCCATGGTCAAGCCCCCATTGACAAGCCCTCAAGGTCAACAGTCCAGTCGAGTAGGCAGGGTTACCCCGCGAGCCTCCGGGTTTTGCCTCGGTACAACTGGTCTGGAGGCCTGGTGGAGTCCTTAGGTTCGCCCAAGCGGACCACGGGGCTCGGCTCCTGTGAGACTCTGCCGAGGGCCAGGTCAAGTTTGCAGGGAGGCCCGCAGGGGACCGCCCAGCTCTACCCCGGTCACCACGTTTCCAGGGCCCGGGTCCGGTCCCAGGGTTGCCCCCATGGGACTGCCTGCAGACATGTCTCTTCCCAGTGTGAGAGCCCAAGGGAGTAAATAAACTCCAAATTACAGTTATTATCAGAGTTAAGATGACTAATTGGGTGGTAGAACAATGGAGATGAGGGTGGAGAAAATTGATTAATTGAACGAGCCATCATCTTTATAACTGAGCAACAAATCTGAAGATAACGTTATGTAATACAGCATCCAATATTAATTCCCTACTATCTTCTCTATAATTTGGTATTTCCTTAATTATTTTTGTGTTAACTAGTGCAAAGATAACATTATGTAATACAGCATCCAGTGGTAATTCCCTACTATTTTCTTTATAATTTTGCATTTCCTGTATTGATTTTGTATTATCTTGGTTTGTATGTCCCCATTCTTGTCTTTAAAATTAAATAAATAAATAAATAAATAAATAAAAACTTCAAAAAAATAATAATAATAATAGGCCAATGCTTGGTTTGTCTTATTGTCCATGCTACAATTATAGGTCTCTTTTCTATGGTTAAGTGTGGTGCATTATTGCTTCTTATAGGGTTAGCCAATATTCAGTTTGTCTTTGACACTGTAGTTGATTTTATTACTATAGGCAAGGTAAATGGTTTTCTTGGGATGCTGTCTTGGTTACTTTTCTCTCGTTGCTAAGACAAAATACCCAACGCCCAAAATGAAAGAAGGAAAAGTTTACTTAGCTTACAGTTTGTGGAGGTTTCAGTCCATTCTTGGCTGGTTCAGAGGCAGAGTGGCACATGGCAGAGGGCAAACGTTCATGGCAGCAGAGCACAGCAAAAGGCAAGCAGCCTCTTTCTCTCCCTTCCTTTGTAAACAGCCTACTCCCACCCAGGGGGTGTGTAGCTCTCACACAGTCTCCATGCCCTCCTCTTCCACAGCCTCAGGATGTGTACAAAGTAAGCACCTTGGCTTCCTGCTGAGTCACTCAGCCAAACCTATAGACTCCCCAAGTTGACACAATGTATAAACCATAACAGATGCCAATATCTAGGTTGCCTTAAGGTCATTAACAATATTGTAGCTTATTCCTGGGGAAGTGTGTAATGAGCCAACATGATGTTGGAAAAGATGTGAAATTAACATTATTTTCAGATAAGATCCTCTGTTTAGGAGGACACCCAAATTCACTAAAAGACTCCCAGATTTAATAGCCAAAGTCAGCAATATAAAGGATATAAAATCAATGTACAAAAATCAAAAGTGTTCCTGTACCCCCAGCAAGAAAGAAATTAGGGAAAAAAATATCATTCACAAGAGCATCAAGAAAAATTATATATTGAAGAATTGACCTAACTAAGGAAGTAAAAGATCTCTACAATAAAAACTATATACTCTGAAAAAGGAAATCAAAGAGGACACTAGAGAATGATAGGCAGGAACAATATAGTCAAAATAACCATGCTTCTAAATTGATATACAGATTTAATTCAATCCCAAGAAAAAGTCCAAAAACATTCCTCACAGAACTGGGAAAACAATCCTAAAATTCATATGGAACCAGAAGAGACCAGACTAGCAAAACAATCTTGGGTAACAACAGGAAAGTGGGAGGCATCACTCCCAGACTTGAAGTTACATTACAAAGCTACCATGATAAAAACAGCATGATACTGGCACAAAAACAGACATGAAGATCAGTGGCATAGAACAGAGGATGCACAAACAATCCCAAGCATATTCAGTTATTTGATCTTTGAAAAGGAGCCAGAAACATACATTGGAGGAAAAAAAATAGCTGATTTAATAAATGATGTTAAAAAACTGGCTATGCATATAGAAAATATTGAATCTAGACACATGTCTCTCACCATGCACTAAACTAAAATCAAAGCAGATCAAAGAACTAAATGTTAAAGCAGAAAAACTTAATGTGCTGTGTCTTTGTTACTTTTCTCTCATTGCTGAGACAAAATATTCGATGACCAAAATTAAGGAAGGTGAGTTTTGTTTAGCTCACAGTCTGTGGAAGCTTCATCTGGCTCCAAGTCAGGGTAATGTGGTGAGGGGTAACAGGCCGTGAAAGACAGCAAGAACAACCAGAGCCAAAAAAAAAAGGGAGAACAAACCTCTTTCCTTCCCTCCCTCATACTGTAAGCAAGCTGCCTGCCCATGCCATCTCCCTGTCCTCCTCTTGCATAGGCTCAGGGTGTTTACAAAATGAGGACACTGGCCTCCTGCTGAGTCACTTAGTTAAGCTTCTAAACTTCTCCGGTTCTCAAGTTGACATAATGTATCAACCATTACATGCTGGAAAACAGAGTAGGTGTTATAGTTTGTGTCTAGATGTCCACTTCAAAGCCTCAGGTGGGTATTTCAGAGGTGGCCGAATCTAGAGTGTGTGATGCTGAGATTAAAGGTGTGTGATTAGTAAATCAGTCCACTGATTTGTTAGGCATAGTTTGGGCTAGGATTAAGGATATGAGTGCTACACCTGCCCTAGGGCGGGTAGACTGTACACAGTGTAAGGGACAGAAAGAGCCTTGTCTCCTAGCTTGCTGCTTGCTACTTTCTTCCACGAATGTTCACCTCTGCAAAGCCACCTTCCCTGGAACCAGCAACTATGAACCGAAACCTCTACAAACTGTGAGCTAAATAAACCTTTCCCCCTTTAACTTTGAGTGTTGGGCATTTTGTCTCAGTATTAGAAAAAAGTAACTAAGACAGTAGACAAACCTCCTGAAGTCGTAGGCACAGGAAAGGACTTTCTGACTAGAACCCTGTTACACATAGAACAGTACCAAGAATCAACAAGTGGGATCATATCAAATTAAAAAGCTTCTGTATAGCAAAAGAAAAAACCCACTGTGTGGAGAGCCAACCTACAAAATGGGAAAACGTTTTTGCCAGCTATCCCTCAGACAGAGAACTAATATTTAGAATATGTAACAAACTATGAAAAAATTAGACTCCCTCAAACAAAAGATTTGAAAAATGGGCAAATGAAATGAATAGACACTGCACAGAAGAAGAACTACAAATGGCCAAAAAAAGCACAATATTCAACATTGTTGGCCATTCAAAAATGCAAGTTAAAATGACACCAAGATTCCATTTTACCCCCGAAGAAAGGACCATCATTAAGAAAGCAAATCATATCCAATGTTCGTGTGGTTGCTGGGAAAAAGGAACCCTTCTATACTGTTGGTGGGGATATAAACTAGTACAACCACTATGGAAATCAGAATGAAAAAAAACCCCCTAAAACTAGAAATTCCATTTGATCCAGCGGTTCCCCTTCTAGGTACCTTCCTGAAAGAACTAAAAATATCATATTACAGGGATACACGCATACTCATGTTTATAGCAGCACAGTTCATAACAGCTAAATCTTGTAAGCAGCATATATGTCTCTCAACAGATGAGTGGGTAAAGAAAATGTGGTATTTATACAAAATGGAGTCCTACTCTGCCATACAGTAAGATAAGGTTTAGTGAATTGTATGAAAATAGATGTAGGTTGAGACCATAATGTTAAGTGAAATAAATCAGACACACAAGCTTAAGTATAACATGGTTACTCGTATACGAGAAACCCAAATTATAAATAAAGAGCAAAAATAAAAGATAATCAGTAGGGAGATGGTTCTTTCTCAATAGGAAGGGTGGAAGAGATGGAGGGAGGGATGAAATAGAGGGGGGAAAGAGGATGAAAAAGGAATTAAGATGTGTGATGTCCATATACCAACTTCCCACAAGAAAAGTAAACTTTATTTACTGCAAACATGTACTAATAAAAATTGTTCTAAAAGTGAAATGGAAAAAATAAAGGAGTTAAGAGACCTTTCAAGGAGCCCAGCAGAGCTGCATGGGAAAATTAAGATTCTGGAAAATCCTCTCTTACTGAGTCAATATTCTGATTCGGACAAATGTTGTCTGACCAGTGAGTCTGTCTTGCCCACCTCTTCTGTGCCCGTGAGGGTTTTGGGAAAGACAGCCTGTGTCAGAGGGGACCCTATGACCCTGGCTTGAGAGATGTCAGCTCACAGTGCTGTTGTTTTGTGAGTGCTCAGCCCTCATCCTCCTCTGTCACCTGAAACGCTAGACTAGAACTTCCCAGAAACAGACTTAGTTCCCTTCAGATTGCAATTCACCTCCTGTAAGTAGAATCACAAGACAGAGATAATGACTACTATTTGGTAAGAGCTATGTAGTAGCCATATATGTAGCTACTCCACACCACCCTCTCTACTCCTTAAGAGCAGAGGATGAAGTATTGTGCCTACTTTACAGACAAGAAAAATAGGGGCTTGTAGACATCAGAGAGCTCACCTAGGTCCAGAGCACTCAGATTCCATTAGAGGTTGGTGGGTGTTATGGTTTATACACTGTGTCAACTTGGGGAGTCTAGAGGTTTGGCTTTGAGTGACTCAGCAGGAAGCCAAGGTACTTACTTTGTATACATCCTGAGGCTGTGGAAGAGGAGGGCATGGAGACTGTGTGAAAGCTACATGCCCCCTGGGTGGGGGTAGGCTGTTTACAAGCTAAGGGAGAGAAAGAGGCTGCTTGCCTTTTGCTGTGCTCTGCTGCCATGAACGTTTGCCCTCTGCCATGTGCCACTCTCCCTCAGAACCGGCCAAGTATGAACTGGAACCTCCACAAACTGTAAGCTAAGTAAACTTTTCCTTCCTTCATTTTGGGCGTTGGGTATGTTGTCTTAGCAATGAGAGAAAAGTAACAGAGACAGTGGGTCCAATTAAGTCATAATCTCTTTCCCTGGCTAACACTGCCTCTGACCTTGTCCTGCCCACCCTGGCCTGGCAGCCCACCTCTAGCTCCTGTTTTGTGCTGGGGTTCTGGCATTAGAAGCAGAAAGATGGAGAAGCTGGCTCCCCAGAGAGTGGAAAGGATATCTGAAGCTACTCATGTATGCTACCTCTGCCCCCTAGGAGAACCAAGTCTTCAGTACCATTTTCTAACAGACAAAACAGAAGCCCAGAAGTGAGAATGGCCAGTTTGAGGCAGCCATGGCAGGAACAGGACCAATTTTTCAGCTTGGACCTTGTGCTGCTGCCCTGAGGACAGTGCTGCTGTTAAACTAGTCTGGCAAAAGCAGGACCTGCCTGTTGCAGCAGGTCCTAGAGGATCAGTGTGGCTCTCACTTAATTGAATGTTGACAAGGAAAGACTCACAAGTGGCCAAGTGTGCATTTGCAGTGATACCTTGGGAGATCCTGAGTACACGGACCCCAGGGATGCTGTTGGGATTTATCTGAACACTTGGCCAGGTGAGATAAGCTTTGAGGTCTGGGTCAATTTAAATCAAAGGCCAGATGGCCCAGCTGAGAAATAGCACATGCCTGACCTTTTTGGAATTCTGTTTGGAGTTCAGCACATAAAAAGGAAGTGATCTCCTCTATATCTCTATAACAGTTGCTCCTCTGAGGTAGAAGCTGGGGGCGCCATTTTAAAATTTAGAAAATGAGGCTTACAAAGGTCACAGTTATAAGGCAACTAAAATTCAGAGCTGCCTGAAACCCAAATCCACATTCTTAACATTTGTCTAGGTTCCTGAATGCCAAAGACATCTATCTCTGCTTGCAAGCTCATGTTTTTCTAAAAGCTAGAAGAACAAAGATTATCCCAGGAAGGGCTGAAAGCTGATTAGAAGGCCACCCCTTTTCTTATTAATAAACCAGGAAGTCAGGCTTATCTCTCAGGGGTGAGTCTGACTCCACCTGGAAGATGTTCATAGCCTGCATCCCCCCTGCTTCTACCAGATGGTAGCTACCTAGTGGGTCCATGAAAGATGCAGTGGAATTTGTGTTGGACTAAATTCTACCCTCAGCACTGACAGGCTGAAGCCCTAACTCCCACTCTGACTGTATTTGGAGACAGTGCCTAAGAATGTCAAGGTTAAGCGGGGTCACTAGAGTGGGGCCGTAATTCAATAGGACCGTGTCCATATAAGAAGAGAAGAAGACACCAGGACTGGTGCTCGCTCTCCCCTCCACCTCTAGTGGGTGCCCAGAGGAAGCTGCACTGCTGACACAGTGAGAAGGTGGCTGTCTACAAGCCAGGAAAAGAGGCCTCTCGGGAAACCAGTCATCATGATCCCTGACCTTAGACTTCAAGCTTCCATAACTGGGGGAGGTAATCTCTCTCTGTCTCTGTCTGTCTGTCTCTCTCTCACCTGAGCCCTCCCCAGCCTTATTTAAAAATTTTTAGTTTGAAACAGGGTCTCAGGCTGGACTTGGACTTGAAGTCCTCTGTTTCAGTCTCCGTGAGTGCCAGGATTACAATCTGTGCCATTATTCCAGGCAACAACTGTTTCTCTTTAAGCCACTCAGCCTGTAGTATTTTGTTATGGCAGCCCAAGCAGACAAATACAATGTTTTTTTTTTCCCAGAGGAAATTGCAAAGTCCAGATTCCAACCTAATGTGGGCTTTGTGAGCACACATAGAGAGGCTTTGAGGTAGGGAGGGTGAAGCTGACATCTGACTCCTTGGCCGCAGTCAAGGGCCTGCCACACTTCCATGGGCCTGGTTTGCGAGACTTAGGAGGACTGACTGAAGCAGCATGTAGGTCATGCTCACAGTGACACGTGAAACAGAAGGGTGCTTCTGCCGTGCTGGTGAAGACATCCTCCCTCTGAGGGGCAGGCATGTGGCTTCACTTATGGGTTGAGGGAAACGTGGGTGTACTCGCTCAGGGGATTTTCAGCTGCAGTGGCGCCCAGGCTTGTGTCCCTTAGCTCTAGGTTGTCTTTTGGTAAAGACTGCAGGACTTCATGGGCTATTTTCAGGGTATCACAGTTTATGGAAAGTCACCCATGAGCCTGCAGTGATGCCTCCCTGGCCTAACAGCATATCGTGTTCTTTTGCTTTTGGCTGGAATTAAATCAAATCACCGTGGAAGTATTTATCTCTCTTGGAAACAGAGCTCAATAGATATGCAGGTCCTTGATTTATAAAATAATGGAAACATAAATGAATTATTATCTCATCATGACCTCACAGGACCCATAGGGGAGAAAAGGAAAAGAAACCCTACTTTGTGCAAAGGGGAGGCACCCTGCCTGAAATTCCTTTACTAGTCTGGTTATTTTTCCTCTAAAAATTTTATGGTCACACTGTACTAAAAGGTTCAAGGTCAGCTCGATTTTTAGTGATTATCTACAGTCTAAACCTACATAACTTTTTATTGCACTGCTTCAGTTCACCTAAAACCAATGCATATAAGGAATAACTAAAGGCCTGGAGTGCATGCTGCACTCCTGGGGAGCACTTTGCTCCCCACACCTGCTACTGTGGATTTTTCATAGACTCAGCACCTAGCCACCACATGGCTGGGTGGTAGCACTGCGCACCACACAGAATTGGGATTACTGTTAAAGATGTGTCGCTGCATTGCCTTGCACAAGGAGGGCTCAATGGAGTCCCACAGGGTGGTCCCTTGATGAGCTAAATTTGGCATATTTCAGGGCCCCAGGAAAGGGTCTGTCCAGGATGTCAGCATCACTTCATACCACAGATGCAAAAGAAGCAGGCCCTAAAATAACTGCAGCCAAGAACCAACAGACCAAGGACTCCTGCCAGCAGAGTCCCAGGATACAGGGTTTCTGTCACCTATGTTAAGCCTGTCTTTCTGATGCTTTGACACCTGGGGCTTGCTGACCCTGGAGAGACTGACCCTCCTGGGCTGCCAGTTCCTGGAGACAGTAACCAACCCACCCAAATGCACCTTTCATAAGCCAACAAACCAACCTAGAAACCCCGACCTCCCAGCCCTCTCCTTTACTAGGCTGTCACATTCTGGACCACTTTCTACTCGCCAGAATCAACAGTCACACACCTAAGGACAGCCGCTATTATACCAGAGCCAGCCGAACCAATCCTAAGCTTGCCCACCCTGCCTCATCCCTTCCTTCCTTCCTGCAGAAACCACCATAACGAATCTTGCTTGAAAGTTCTTCCTGCCCCCAGTCTCCTGATGACCCTAGTGTTTCCTATGTGGACCTGTGCTCTGTGCTCTGCCTAGGAACCTCTGCTTCTCATGCTTCTTGGAAGCCATGAGAATAAACATCTTCTTTTGTGACAGTCAGTTGTGCATCTGGGTGTCTTACTATATCCAACTGAAATAAATCAAGTTATGTTCAGACACACTAGTGTTAGCCGGGCTGGAACCTTCTGCTGTACTGTGCTAGATATAGCAAGTCACAAGCCTGGTGAGACTTAGAGCAAGGGAAAGAGACTGTACTTCTTGATGGGGGTGCTGTACATGTTAACTGGGGTGTTATGGTTTGTGTCTGACTGTCCCCCCAAGCCTCATGCAGTCATGGGGCAGGCTTCTAGAGTTATGATTGATTCATGGTCCAATGCTGGAATTGATTTATAAAAAAATGGGAACATAAATGAACTATTATCTCATCATGACCTCACAGGACCCATAGGGGAGAAAAGGAAAAGAAACCCTACTTTCTGGAATTGAACTACCTGGGGCAGGTAGTTTGCATACAGTGTAAGGGAGGGAAAGAGGCTTGCTCTTCCAACCCTTGCTCCTCCCTTTTGCTCTTGTTGCTTTTGCTGTTTTCCTCTGCCATGAATGGTTGCCCTCTGCCATGTGCCACTCTGCCTTGGAGCCAGCCAAGTTTGGACTGAAACCTCCACAAACTGTGAGCTAAATAAACCTTTCCTTCCTTAATTTGTGCATAAGGTATTTTGTCCTAGCAACAAGGGAAAAATAACCAAGACAAGGGGTAAGGGGCCCTCTGCAGAAGCCTGTGTCACCAGTGGATTCTGGATTTTATCCTAGAGAAAGTGCTGCTGAATGGCTTAAGAGAGGGAGGAACGCAGTCAGATTTGCATTCCAAGAAAATTCTATGACTTTAGTTTGGAGGCTAAATTAGAGAAAATAAGAAAGAACCACCAGAAGATTTAGGTAAAAGTGATATTGTGAGTTGAACTGTGTCTGCCAGCATAAAAATCTCTCACCCTTGGTACCTATAAATATGACCTTATTTGGAAGTAGAGTTTTACAGATATGATCAAGTTAAAATGAGACCATTAAGTTGTGCTCCATCTAATCTGACTGGTATCCTTATAAGAGGAGGAAAAGTCAAGTGAAGCCACAGACATGAGATTATCTGATGTGAACCCAACCTATAGGAAAGCAGAGCTGAGAGGTGGAAAGAGACATTGAAAGATGCAGTCCTTTTGCCATGAATTAAGACCTTGGGCCAAGCTGGGTCTGAGGCTAGATTGCTTCTCTGGGAAGCAATGAAGCTTCTTATTTTTCTTAAGCTACTTTGAGCTGAGTTTCTGTTGCTTGCAACCAAACAAGTATTAATTAATGTTCTGGTTAATGTATTCATCTTGCAGGGAAACTCTGTGCTAATGAAGTAGAAATAGAAATTATAATTTTGGGTGAGTATGGGGCTTAGTACCCTTCTGATTCCTACTCTGTTCTTAGAGGGAGAGCCTTGAGGCAGGGTTTGTCCAGAGTGATTTGCTGGAATTGTGGTTTACCTTTTGAAGGCCTAGTTTGTCTTTTGAAGATCTGATTATTTTTTGTTTCTTTCCACAACCATTTTATCTACTTTTAAAGCTGGAAATTGAAGCCCACAGGTAAATGCTCCTCAACAATATCTGGGTGGTAGCAAGAGGCCTTGACCATTATCTCTGTGTCAGTGTCTAAGGGGAGAGATGATCCAACCAGGGAAACCACAGTTCCATGACAATTCCTACACTAGTGAGGAATTTAGGAGAAGACAGTCATTTGTAGAAGTTGTTGTACTTGAGTGACTGCTGAGGTTCTAGAAGACAATAGTAAGGAGAAGCACTTTCAGAAGAGGCAGGCAAGTCCCTGTTTCTGTGCTCAGTCTTAGAGGATGTCACACACACAGGACTTGAGGCCCCAGGGAATATTTACTTCATGCAGCAATAGAGTGGTTCCTATGTTTTTCAAACACATTTTCTCTTAAGATCCCCTGAAGTCCTGCTAAGCCAGTCAGTGGGGTATATGGGAGTCTAAATGGGGCTTTTTCTCTCCATAAAGAATGGAGTTACTAACAAGGAGTCTACAGTAGCTGACTCGGCTCACATTGGGAACATTTCCACCTCCCCAAAGATGAGGATGGACTTTAACATCGCATCCCATCATCCTTGTCTTTAGACAGGAATGGACATGTGCAAGCAGACCCCAACTTCCAGAAAGAAAATATGCTGGTGCTGTCCAGGCCAGCCTCAGTGCCCAAGCCTTAGTGATGTGATTTCACACTTGCTGTCATTTTTCTTAGGAGACACACATGGGAATGTTATTTGTTGGTTTCATGATTCATCCCCCTATATTTGCTTTTATCAGTAACATACATCATTGCCTCCTTTTTCCCTCTCTCCCTCCTTCCCTCCTTCCCTCCCTTCTTTCCTTCCTTTCTTTAATCTTTCTTTCTTCTTTTTCTCCCTTTCCTTCCTTCCTCTCTCCCTCCCTCCCTGCTTCCCTCCTTCTTTTATTTTAAAGAGTAGTTTTAGATTCAAAGCAAAATTGAGCAGAAATTAGAGTTCCCTTCTACCCCATACCCCAAGTGTGCATGGCCCATCTCTTATGGTTTAGATCTAAAATGTCCTCCCAGAGTCTCATGTGTTCAGAGATGGGGGTTTGGGAAGGTGATTAGATCGTGGGGATGCTTAACTCATCAGTGAATTGGTCCATTGTTGAGTTCATAGCTAACCTTTTGTGAGGCAGTGGGGTCTGGTTGTGAAAGGAGTGTCACTGGACGCATGATCTGCAAGGTCTAGTCCTTGCCTCTTTCCTTCTCTCTGTGTTCCTTGGTTACTATAGCATGAACAGGTTTTTTCCAACATGCCCTTTCACCATGATGTTTCTGCCTTGGAGCCAACTGACCATGGACTGAATCCCTGAATTGGGAGCCAAATTAAACCTCTCTTCCTTAAGGTGTAGGTGTTGGGTATTATGCCCCAGCAACAGAAAAGCAATCACCTTCCACCCCTGCCAAGAGACACATTTGTTACCACTGATAAGCCTACACTGACACAGCATTATCATGTAAAGTGCACTGCTCACAACATTCATTGTTGTGCATTGTATGGATTTGGAATGTCGGATGTCTGATGTTTGGAAAGTCTGATGTCTGATGTCAGATGTCTGATGTCTGAAACATACAGAAAATTTTCAATGACCTAAAAAGTCCTCTGTACTGCACCCATTCATTCTTCTGTAACCTAACCTTTGGCAACCAATAATGTTTTCACTGTCTCCGTAATTTTGCCTTTTCTCAGAATATTGCATAGTTAGAATCATCTATTATGTGGTCTTTTTTCAGAATAACTTCTTTCATGTAGTAATATGCATTTAAGGTTCTTCTGAGTCTTTTCGTGGCTTAACATCTCATTTACTTTGAGCTTAGACTAATGTACCTGTGTGCTTATCCCTTTACCTGCTGAAGGACATCTTGGTTGCTTCCACGTATTGGTAATTGTGAATAAAACTGCTACAAGCATCTGTGTGGAGGATTTTGTGTGAACATCAGTTTTCAAGTCATTTGGGTAAATACTTAGAAGTGTGATTGCTGGATCATAGATTAAGAAAATGGTGAGTTTTATAAGAAACTGTCAGACTGCTTTGCAACGTGGCTGCCTTCTCACCAGCAAGGAGGAGAGTCCTGTTACTCCACACCCTCACTGGTACTTGGTGGTGTGGATCATTTGAATTTTGGTCACTCTAGTAGGTGGGTAATGACTGGTGTTTCTTCACAATGACTAGTGTTCACAAATATATTTTGGGTGTTATTTCAAATGCTGACTTTGAATATGATTATTTTGTCATCTCAAATAAAAGTGTAACAGAGCAACTCATACGTTCATCAGTGATAGATTGACCTGCCAATCTATCATTTCTTAAGTGGCCACTATGTGCCAAATACAGGGGACTCTTAGATAAAGTTACTTCCTCTGCCTTCAAACAGATCAGAGCCCAAAGGGGAGAGTGACTAGAAATGGACACTTAGCGCACAGATGTGAGGGAAATGGTAATAGGAAGGGGAACCCCCAAAGGCAGCTCAGACTCAGAGAGAGAAGAGAGGCCCAGTCAAGACCGTGGTGTGGAGATGGCCTGAGCTGCTGGGGTGGGGGTGAGGGCTCCAGGAACAGGAAGGAACAGGGCTGGGAGTCACAGGAAGGCCCGCAGCAAGGAGCCAGGTGGTTCTGGAGAAAGGAGTGGGTCAGAAAAGGCCCAGGGAGCTGAAGCTACAGGCCCTTCAGGACTGTTGCTGTTTAGAGTTTGAGGAAGAATTGTCATGGAAGAGGGTCTGAGTAGGTTACCTAAAGTGGAGATGGGGAACCTAGACTCACCTCACCCATGGGGTGGATTATAGGTTTGCTGACTTTAGTCACAGAAAAAGAATTTTCAGGACATGTCAGTGAGAGGTATAAAGAGGTTTATTAGGTAGAAATTTTTTTTGGTGGGGGATCTTTTGAGACAGGGTTTCAGTTTGTAGTTCAGCCTAGCCTTGAACTCACTATGTAGCCCAGGCTGGCTTTGAACTCACTGTGATCCCCTATCTCAGTCTCACGAGCACTGAGGCTATAAGGAATACACCACCGCACCCAACCTAGGCAGAATTTAAAAGTATACAGTCAAGGACAGTAGGGTATGGGCTCTCAAGAGATAGGCTTGTTGTGGCCTGGAGCTGGGTATGTTTGTGTGGTTTGGGGGGTATCTTCAAGATGGGTGATCTGGGATGAGCATTGCTGTCACGTTACCCGGCTGGAGCTACATTAGAATGCAAGCCATTTATGTGCATGTGTCTGATGCTGCGATCTGCTGCTCAGTAATCTTGTTGCTTCCTCAGGGATGGAGGTCTGTGGGAAATATGCAATTTACAGGTGAAAGGCGCACCCCAAGCTTATTGTATGTTTAGAACCCTTAGGAATATTTTTGAGTGAGCTTCATGCAAGGGCAAAAAGCTTCCATGACTTCTGTCCAGAAGCTGCAGTTTTGCTTAGAAGTACAATTTTAAAATTAGAATTTCTTTTGTATCATTCTACTGTACCTCAGGATCCAGGATTCATTTGGGGAAGAGACATGTTTTCAAGAGAACCACTTGCAACAGGGGAGAGACAGACTGTAGGGCAAGACAGCAAGGGCAGGAACTAGGGGGTCAGGAGGGGATCTGCAGACTGGGGCTCTGCATGTGCAACAGCGCCTGGATTCTTGTCCAGGGAGAGAATCTGGCATCCATGAATTATCCAAAATCTCATTTCCAGGAAAACTTTGACTGCTGTTTAGTCCTGAGAGCTGGGACCAGAGCTGCTGACAAACTAATTTTAAAAGCTGATTTAAGGTTGTTTGTTCCAGCTGGGCGTGGTGGCACACACCTGTAATCCCAGCACTCTGGAGGCTGAGGCAGTGGCATCATAGCGAGTTTGAGACCAGCCTGGGCTACAAAGTGAGCTCAAGGTCAGTCTGGCTCATATTCCAGTGGAGGGTCGATGGGTCACAAAATACACAAGAAGTGGCAGAAGTAAGGGCGAGAAGGAGGGAAAAGGACCCAAGGGCTCAGAGAACCACCTCCCCGAGTCCCTGGCAGAGACCAGTGAGTGAAGATCCCATGGAGGCTGCGGCGTTGCCCCCAGCATGCTCACCAGCTGTCCGTACCAAGACTCACTTGTCGGGAGGCAGGGCGGTGATGCTTTCGCTACATTCCATACTTCTCATTTTCCCACTGGCTTCTTGTCTTTCTATTTTTTAAGGAGCTCGCACTAGCAGCCTTTACACATCATTAAGTCCAAGAAATTGCTAAAACTCCATAAGCTGGAAGAGCATCAGATCTTTCCCACACATGCAGGATATAGATATTCTGGAGCAGCTTGAGATCAGTGGGGAAATTTTGTGCTGATGGGTTTGTTGGCGTGAAAGCCAAGGACAGTGGGACACACACAGCTAACCCAACTTCCGAGGGACTAGAGTGGGAGACCTGGGGTGGCTCTTGGGGTGTGGTTTCCTCCAAATGAAGATCTTCCATCCTTTCCAAGAATGTGAAGCACCTAGGTTTGCTCTGGGTACTGGGAATGCGGGAGCTCTCCTGCATCCAGGTCAAAGTTATTTCTCCTAAATGGAATTTATATCCTACAAGTGGAGACAGAATATAAACAACCTCACTGTCTTGCATAATATAATGTCAGAAAACAAAACCTGCTAGGAAAAATGAAAAGCAAGGTAAGGGCTAGAGGTGAGGGGCTGCCAGAGAGTAAGAGCCAGTCCCAAGGGCTCCTGGGGGCCACGCATGACAAAAGGGGAGGCTGGCATAGCCGATCTGGGCAGGAGTTTCAGTGAGGTGGAAACTCTTTGCAGCCAGGGGCCAAGCACCTGTTTGTGGCAGGCACAGATGTCATAGTTACAAACTTGGATGGAAAAATGCTGGTTCTTAAAAACTACTTAATTTCCAACTTTAAGCTTCCAAGCGCCGAGGGCAGAATCAGTCCAGGAATTTGTAGAAGAACTCAATCTGTGTAGTGATTCCCTCTCACCTCTCGCTGGCGTTTTCTTTGAAATGCCTGTGGAGTTTGTCGTATGACCCAGGGGATCACATCCCTGCTTGGGGGCCTCTGTGCAGATGCAACTCTGACAGGTCCTGGAGTGCCGCTCACATGAAGAACAGATTGATCAGCGCGTTTGCTCAGAATATTTTGTACAGGCTGGCTCTACAGTACCACCTTTGTACAATGTTACCATTGTCACATTTCTCTAACAGAGGCAAGTGAGGATCTTGGGGACCATTTTCCTGATGTGTACACAGGTGCTGTACCAGGTGTGGCTCAGGCCTGGGACAGACACACCCAGTGAGCGGGTGGTGTCCACTTCTCTCTCTACAATGCTGTCTGTTTTAAAGTTAGTCAGCCCCCCGTATTTTAGTGGTGGGGGAAGCTTATTTGCGCACCTGGCTTTGTCCCTGAGTGCTGCCTGTTAGTTCTTTTTCTAGTCTCTTGGTGCAAGTCCCAAGGCCATTTGGTGACTTTCTTTACCTGCTTTTTGTTTCTTCTTTTTCTACTCATCTTAGACTTGTTTCCCAGGGGAATCTCTCTAGTCAAGTTTGGTCTTAACTCCTTCTAGTCAGGATTAGCTAGAAGACCCGAGGTGGCCCCTATTTTATTTTCTCATATACAGACCCCTGGCTCTACAAGCTGACCTCGTGTGGCTCTTAACTACACCGCCAGCAAAGACTATCTGGCATGGGCACGTGCAGCACTTCCAGGTAATCAAAGACACTCTCGTCAAGCAGAACATCACAGGGCTTAGAGATTCTCCTCTACCCACTAGCCAAGGGCAGAGACCAGACCTCTCTTTGGGTCAGGCTAATCTTTCAGTGGATCCAGGGCCACTCCAAGTGTCGTGTGCAGACCAGTGCTGTCTGCGAACTGTTTCTGGTCCATGATGAGATAAATATAGACACAGGTATATGCTTTTAGAAACTTCTGTAGCAGTGTGGGAGAGTATTTTATGTCTACTGGATCTAATGATGAGACAGTAGGGCCTTTTGCATATCTGTTTTTAATTTTTTAAAAATTCCTTTTAGTTGTGTTTTTAAAAGTGTTTAATGTACAATAGACAGGGCATTTTTTAAAAAAAGTAAAATTATTCTGGAGAAATACTGGTCTTTGCTCTGTCTTAGCCAGTTCTGTGACCTTGGATGTGACCTTTCAGCTTTCTGTTGTATTTGGATCTTAAATGTCCTTCAGAGGCCATGTGTTAAAGGCTGACAGGAGGCAGGGCCTAATGGAAGAAAACTAGGAAATTGGGGGTCTCTTTGCTCTCTTTGCTTCCCAGCTGCCATGAATTGAGTAGCCTTGCTCTCCCACTAACTCCCTGACATAATGCTCTGCCTTGGCAAAGGACCAAAAGCAATGGGCTCAGCCAGCCACAGACTGAGACTGAAATTAGGGGGGAAAACAAACCTTTCTTCCTTATGATTTGCTTATATTCAGCATTTCAGCGTAGCTATGAAAACCTATTGGTTTCTAGGATTTGTTTTTTGTAAGATGGGCCAGCAGTGGGTGGACTTCTCAAGTTTTCTTTTAGAACATGATAAAACTTTTCAAGTTTTCTTTTATAAGATGGTAAGAAATAGATTTGTATCATGACCCAGTATGTTGCTTACCCCTGTTACAGGCAAAGCAATCTGACACTACCTATTCTGATGTCCATTCTCATCCATTCCATCTGAAAAAAGAAGAATGTGAGTTTGGATCCATCAAATTAACAACATGACTGGCTCATGGTGGGTACGCAGCCTGGGGGGGGTGGTCTTTAAAGTGATTTCCTGGCACCAGAGTGACCTTGAAAGATTCCTGTGCATCTAAATCTAGGACCTGGATGAGCTAAGAATTAAAGCTCCAGGGCCCAGATGGGGTCGAGTTCTGTAGATGACTGACTTGCTCATAATGAAGTATTTTCTTCCTATGTTAGGCTAGGTGAGGAGTTTTTCCACATTGTATCTTAGAATAAAAATATGTAAAATTCCACATAGTCACTGAGAGCTCTATTCTTTATCAGTGATGCTGCAGGTTTGTGAATGAGTAGGAGCTACCAGCACTTAACTCTCTCTCTCTGAGTGAGCTCAACTTGCAATTACCTGAGGGCCTAGTCCCAGCTTTGTGATCACCTAAGTCCTCTAGAAAGACCTCATTGTACTCATCAACTGCTGCATACCAGCTCGGCATTCATTCAAAAGGCAAATCTTTTCTGCTGTCTTTTGGTGGGTAATCTGTACACTCTTGGCTTTTATATGTCATTGAACACTGAATGTGGTTTTACTGGTTACTATGGGATACAAAAAAAGAGAAGCAGATTCTGCTTTGTTTTCTTAAAGGAAATAAAAGGGAAGAGGGGGATAGCACTTCTGTTCCTGTTTTAGACAACGCACAAATCCCTACACAGCTGCAAGCAGCTCAGTCTCCTTCCTGACAGGCAATGGGGGCTGAAGAAAGGGAGCTGAAAGATCCAAAGAATCATTTTCAGCAACAGATGCTACCAACAGTTAACCGATAAGGAGATGTTTGATGGGAACAAATGCTTGTTCCTTCCTTTTGATAATATAGAATTTAAAAATAGATCAGTCCAATCAGCTCGAAGCTGACCTTTTAGTTCCTGAAATCATAGAACCCTGTTGGTTATGAGGAAGTGCCAAATCACAGGGGAGCTGACATGTTCCCTTGGTGACCAAGTTCCTTTCACAAGGTATCTATTTGCGCATTATGTCCTGTGCATTATGAGAGGAGAGGATATCCTGGGAAAAGGAGGGAACCCAGAGAGAGCCAAATCAGCATAACTGATCAGTTGATGTGTTTCATAACAGGACCCTACATGGACATACTTTCAGTTAATTTCCAGTACATTCTGAGATGAAGTCTCACAGCAAGAAATTAAATTTGGATCTTATGAAGACAGCTTCATATGCTAAAGCATTCTGTGATTTTCATTCAGGGAATCGAATCAGTTGATAGAGTCTCACTATGACTTCAACACAGCTGATCTATGGTTATAATTTTGGTACTTGGAGAGTCCTGTTTGGTATTTCTACAAGAATGGGTTTGGAACAACCTTCAGTGGCTTTTGAAGCCATCTGCTCTCATTATTCCCAGAAAGTGTGTTTTCTAGAGCAGTTGCCAGGCCGACCTAACAATTAATTAAATTTCAATCCTCGGATTAAATCTCAATCAGAAAACACAGATGCCCCAAACAGATATGTTTGCTGACCAGATTTCTCAAAACAGGACATAAGAACATCTGCATGTTGCCATCTTCCTTTCCAGAGTGTGTTGATGAGGTCAAGGGACCTTCCTAGAAGCATTTACAAAACCATCAGTGTGTTTTCAATACGATATTCCATGTCAGCCAGGCATGCCATAAAACTTGGTGCATGTTTTGATCTAGGATATTAACAAGAATAAATACATAAATCCTCATTACCCACTGAGTCACCCATGTTTAGCCAAATGAGATTTAACTGGGGAGTTATTTGGAATTTCTGCTAGGAAATGGTCTCAGCTAAACTTCCTGTAGGTGCGCAATAAAAAATGAAAAGGAAAAAGGAAAGTTATTTTTCAACTGATATTTGAAATACAGTATAAAGAAGATCTTGCAGGGGTGTTGGTCATTGAAAGGTAGAAAGGACCTAAATACACTGTAAAGCATATCTCAAGTTAAAAATATTTATAGATTTTTTTCACATTTTGTTTGTGTGGAGATTTTAAAGAAACTGGATGAGCTCCATCTTTCTGTAGCAAGATTTAATCTACTTGGCAATGAGGGACAAATAGTAGCAGCTTGGGGGTTCTCATTCTCTTGGAAGCCTAGGACTCAGAGGGTCTTAGACACTGGCTCAGGGATTCAGAATTTAAAAAAATTAGGGATTCATCACTGTTTAGAGCTGTTTTGGTTCCAGGACTATATGAATTGTTTCAGATAAATTATAGACTACTTTATGGACTGGTCTAGAGCCTAAATATCATTTATAATTTTTATCCCGTGAGGGAAAAATCCAAATTCCATGCCAATTTATGGAATGTAGTCTCTAGGTTAAAATAATAAAACTTTATATTGCTATAAAAATGCAGTCAGTACTAATAAATAGTATATATTACACTTTATAGTATATTATGGTGTAAAAATTTATGTACAGTATTCACAACCAACCCTGTATCATGTACCAAATAAATGTTAGTGGCACTGCCTACTGAGTTTTATTAAAATTTTTTTTTTACTGCATGTAATCCCCTACAATTCAAGCTATTCCATTATGAATCAAAATGATAATTCTTCAGAGTTCTATCATTTCTGTTTTTCTACTTGAGGCAACTGATTTAGGATCCCAACTACATCCCAAGTCAGAATACAGTCATCCCTTGCTATATTGCAGTTCACTTATTGTGACTTCACTGTATCACTGGTTTTTAAAAAAATATATCTAATTCTGTATTGCAGAGTTTTTGATATATGGTGGGGTTTTGCAGTATATAGGTACTTATATGATATTTATGATTTTAATTATTTTGCCTAAAACATTTAAAACAATATAAAAAGGCTAATTCAAACATATTAAAAGAATATTAAATCAAAGCAAAATACAGTATGTATTTCATCAGTGGATGAACACAGTACTGTACACTATGGAAATGCAGTGCGCCACTACCGCTTGCACAAATTTGCCAGCGTGAGATTGTATACGGCACACTATTGGCTGATGGAATGGAAAGCGACCAACCACAGCACTGTGTTCTGTATCCTGGGCACTGATTGGCCCAGTGACCATAGTATTGCTCTGTTTGCTCTCCTGCACTGTGCTCATACCTTCAGCATCTCTCCTTGTCCACTTCACAGCCTTATTAGTACTGCGCAGCTACATAATTCATGATCTTCATCATTCAAGTTGTAGTATACTTCACTGGTGAGTACTCATATAGAATTTTACGTGTTGTCAAAATTACATAGGTTTAAGAGTGTACAAAGTGTTGAAGAGCATATGAAGTGTTTATAAGAGTGTGGGAAAGGTTAATAGGAGAGTGGGAAAGGTTTATGGGAGTGTGAGAAGGGTTTATAAACCCTTAAAATATATATAAATAATAAATATAACATTGCTACTTTGCGGATTTTCACCTATCACGGGGGTCTCTGGAATGTAACTCCTGGGGTAGGTGAGGCATCACTCTATTACCTTGCACAGGAAGGGGAGAGGCCTCAGTGGACTTGCAGGAGTGCATGAGACTTTACTGGTGCTCAGTAGGACTTGATTCTTATTTGAGTTGAGCTCTCCATTTGGACTTGCCCCCCACAACCCTGTCTCCTTACAGCGAGGACACATAAAGGGGCAGGAGGAAAGGTGGCTTTTCTGAGGCCATTAAGTCTCAGGATGTGGCCTCTCAGGGACTCTGTGTTCTCAGTTCTTCAACTGTCTTCGTTATTCTGTCCCCATTCTTCAGTGCTCACTGAGTGTTTCTGGCAGATTAAGAGCCCCACCTGTGCCCATGTCACAGCAAGGTGTCCCAGGCAGTCCTGAGAGATGGCGTGATGGACAAGTAGCTGAAGAATTCAGAGGAAAGCATGTGCTACAAATGGTCAGGGAAGGTCTTACGAAAGTCCCACATAGAGACATGGAGAATGGAAGTGCCCACCTGTCAGGAGGACACGTTTTTGACTATAAACAGGTTTTAGAGAAAGTGTCATGGCATCTAAGGCCCACTGAGAGGGTCAAAGCCACAATTCAAATGAAGTTTGATGCAGGCCAGGATCGTGCACTTTTGGGCTTGAGCAAGCCTAGGGATTTGTGGGACAGGGTGACCTCGATCTATGGGTTTTTGATACTTTGACATAGCTGTCCTTGCTCTATCTGGTTTCTCAATTCTTGTCCCATGGTTTTCTCCTGTTTACTTGTCCTTGTTCTATCTCAATCCATGTGGCCAGGTCATAGAAGCTTCAGAGGCTCATCCTAGCAGCAAATGGGAAAAGAGAAGTCTTTGGCAGTCTTACCCTTGGGCTTTGACCTGGGCTTAGCAATGACTGGGGAAATTAATTTGCACAGTTGTCTGGGATGGTCAGGCATGGGAAGATTTGAGAGGAGAGCTTTTTACAGCCATCCTGACATGGTGGGGACACAATAAAGGTGGCACTAAAATGAGCAAGGGCAGATATGAGGGATGCTGTAAAAGGAGTGCACAGATCTTGAGACTTAATTGGTTGTGAAGTGGAAGAAAAAGTCAAGGACCACCCAGTGGTGCAAGCCAGGCCTCCACCAGGAAAGCAGAAACTATAATGAAGGCTGGGGTGAAGAGAAAGGTGCTGAAGTCAAGTTTAAGCATTTTGGGTTTGGGCCAGTGATAGGGCATGTAGGAGAAAACCTTGAGCCAATGATAATTTAGTGACTCCAGAGCAACCTCACTTACAGGTAAGGACACCAAGCCTTGCCTATGGTTAAGAACTAGCTGTGGGCCAGCCAATTCCTGTCTGCAATTCTTTTTACCCAGTGATGGCTGGTTCTGAAAAGTTGCTGGAGCTAGGGGGTGCAGGCCTAGTCACTAGAGTATTGGGATCCAGAGAGGCAGAAGAGAGGTATTAGAGAGGCAGGGAGTAAGAGAAGCGAAGAAAAAATAACAAAGAGTGAAGGGCAGGGACCAAGCCTGGCCACGTGTCCCCATTTGGGGGTGAGAAGGAGACTGTGGTGGATTGACAACTGATGGTTAACTTGAAACACCCAGTTGAACTGAACCAGTGTGGTGCTGGGTGTGGAGGGCCCACCTGAGGATTGTTGCCAGCAGCATACGAGGCAGAACTAGAGAGGAAGAAGTTTAAAAGCTGTTGGGGGCTGTATGAGCCATTGGTCTTCCTCGGGCTGCTGTTCGTTCTCTTGAAGGGCCTTGTCATGCTGGCTTTCTTTATGAACTGAACTGTTCTCATCACTGAAGGAACTCATGACCTTGGTGTTACTGAGAATGGCTATGGTTCCTTTTGGGGAAGCTCAGGTCCTCAATTGGAGCATTGCTTCCTGGCTGTGGAGGGGAAGCTGGTGCACTGCTCAGTCTCCTGGAGAAGTTTGTTGCATTGGCTTTCCTGATGGGAATCCGGCTGTCCTGATTGTTATAGGAGTTCCGGACCTCACTGTTTCTGTGGATGGCTGTGGTACTTTTTGAGGGAGCTCTGGTTCTTACTTGGTGTGTTGCTTCTTGGCTCCAGTGCAGATGCCTCAGCCTGCTGGCACAGATCCTTCATCCCACTGGCACAAACTTTGTAGCTTCCAAGACTGGCCTTTGGACATTACCAGTGCAGATCTATGAAACAGGTCTGCGTGAGGCATCACTGTGGGCTCTTGGCCTCCGGTTGGGCTCATGGGGGGCATTGTTATGGGCTCTAGGTCTTCAGCTAGACTCATGCAGGACATTACTGTGGAATCTAGGCCCTCAGCTGGATTCTTTGGTCTTTAGTGTGTGGACAGATTTCCTGTACTCTTTGTATATGATTCTTTGGGTGACTATTATAAAATAATCTTATAAACTATGTGTGCTGGATTGTTTCCCCTTGTAAATCTCTGACAACAAAAGCAGAATGCAAGCAGATGCCAGGAGTAGAGACATGAGTATCCCTGAGGCCCAGAGGCCCCAGGGCAATCTTTGCCCTTTCACACTGCATGCTTGCCTTGCGGCCCCAGTGCAACCCAAGGGGCACTAGTGCTCAGCAATGTCAGAAGCTTTGGTCACAGAGACACCGTAGGCAAAAGCCATTGCAGTTGGCGCTGGAGATCTTGGACAGCTGTCTGGGAAGTGTGCTGTCAGGGAGGCACAGGTTGAAGGGAAGGAGGAAGTGGGGAAATGGGAGAGGTGATAAGGGGCCACTCTCTAGAGACATCTAGTAACCTGAGGAATGAAGGTTTAAAGGGGAATAGCTGGGGCAAGGAAGAGGTTTTGCCTGCTTGTTTTCAAAACAGGAAAAAAGTCTGGTGGCCGAGAAAGAGCTGTTAATACCAAGAGAGAAACTGGAGCCACCAGAGAGGAGAGGCTGGGTGCAAGAGCCCTGGCGCAGGAAGAGGCCAGAGCCTAGGGTGATGGCGAGAAGGGGACCTGGCTTCTATAGTGGAGGGAGGGAGAAGGAGCAGGGTTCTTGGATCACCGGAGGGAAAAGGGGTAGGCCACAGAGGTCGGGAGAGAGAGCAGGACAGGTGTTTGGGGTCATGAGTGGGAGAAGGGGAAAGAAAGGGCTTGAGGATACCAGGTGAGTGTCTACTTTATGAGTACAACTATTTCTAAAGGGAAAAGTAGGTGGACAAAGGCAGTGTTTTGTGGAAACAGGAGCGGCTCGTGGGAGCGCTCCATTTGCCCCCTAAGGCGGGATGTGTTCTCTCCTGTGACTATCTAGCAAGTACTCTTTTCCCCCTTTTTTCCTTACAGATTCCTAGTATTATTTTGGGCGGCTCTGGTAAAACACGGCATTTCCCAGCTCCTTGTTCTGTCATGTGACTTACTATTGATCGTGGGGAGATTAGAAGGGGGCATTGCTGGCAATGCTCTTGAAAGCCTGGAGTCTTCAGTGTTTGCACCCATTTTGCCGCTTCCCCTTTCTCTGCTTTCCTCCTGTAACAGAGTTAGATCACTGGAGCTGCAGTCACATCTTGTAAAGATAGATGAAGTCTGTTCCCACACCGATGACACTGTAGAACTAACATGCTGACCCTGGATTGCCTACTCTCCACTTATTTTGCATGACAGAAAACACAGCCATTTTTAAAGCCACTATTACTTGGACATTTTTGTTACCAGTGGCCAAATATCCTGTCTGGTTTTGTTGGGGTTGGAATGCGTGTGTGTGTGTGTGTGTGTGTGTGTGTGTGTGTGTGTGTGTGTTAGAGAAAGTAGAACACAGAGCAAATGGGTTAGGGGGTTTGAATTTTGGCATTGCCCTACAGTCAATCATGAGTCGAAAAAGCTGAAGGCTACTGTGGTAGGAAACCAATCTGAATAGTTGTGATTGATTATAAGACACATTTTTCTTAAACCCACTTTCTTCTGACATGGGTGTCTACACAGTGACCATGAATTGAGTGCAAGTCAATCCTACTCTTCTCTGCCACTGTTGACTTCACAATATCTCCCATAAAGACTGAGGTTTACATTTTATGTCATTAGCAGTTTTTATTGAAGGAGGAAATGCTTTCTTAATTCATTTCAGGTGTTCAGATCAGTTCTGCAAACATTGATTAAAACATGAAAGGCACTTTAGCATACGTCTCTCTGAAAACATGAAATTTATGTACACAAGTTCACCATTGCTCAGATTCAGGGCTTTGATTCTCTTTTTTGTTTTCATGCCAAAATGCTTGACTATTATGAAAGACCATTCCAGAATGCTCTGGGCAAAAGGTCAGCAAGGCTTCAGTTCCCCTCCTGCTCTCGCATGCTAAACCTATCTCCACTCATTTGGAACCCCAGCACCACGCCTCCTTGGATATACCCTGTGGCTTCTTGGTTTGGCTACAAATCTTAAACTATCTAGGTCAGTTAAGAGCTACTTATTAATGTTTGTCATCAAAACTGAGCTTCTTTTAAAAATTCAACAATTAATAGAGAGAAAAAAATCTTTGCTATAGCACAAGATGCTTATCTGCTTTCCAACTCACTCTGCATATAATTCCTGGGGTTTATGAGATTGAAAAATAATTCCAGTTGAAACCATTTATTTAGTTTCGTAGCAGCTGCAAGTACGGTTGCTCCAGAAACAATCTAATCTTCAATCCCCCAATTATTTTTAATGGCTGCACTAATGGACTAACCAGATATATTTGAAAATCCATCTTGGCTGTGTTATCAGGACCGTGTACAATGGGCAATAGGCGCAGGATTTACTGGTTTACAGAATTATTGTATTTTGACATTTATTTGAAAGTAAACAACATTTCAATTCATTTAATATTTCAATGATAGCTTTTTTGAAAGAGAGATGTTTGAAAGGAGTAACTGAGAGGCAGTAGTTTTTAGACCTCCAGGATGGGTGGAAGGGACCAGGAGGAATTCACTTGAAAGTCTCTCTTTTTGGACAAGAATATGCTAGCTATCCACAACTCATGTGCATTTAATAAAAAATGTAAACATCGATTTAATTTCAGCTCGGCTTCAGAAGAGCAGTAAGGCATTAATTAGGGAATATATTATATTTATCATTTATTCCTCTTTATTCTCTTGCCTGCTCAGGAACTAAATAGACTAAATAAGTCTTCATGTACATGTGTAGAGACAGCTCCCTCCAGAAAGATTCTGTATCATGTTAGTCCAACCCCTGACATTTTCCCACAAACTCAAAACCCTGAATGAAGCTGAGGCTGGGAAGCAGCTGTCCCCTGGATCAGAGAGGAAGGTGTGTGCTGATCAAGAGCATGGGTTGGGGCAGCTTGGGGAGACCCCCAAGGCCCTAAGGGAATAGGCTACTAGGCCATGCCTTTCAGAAGTCCCCGCTAGTGTCAGTCCCAGCATGTCCCTGGAGATGTCATTGCAAACTCCTGTGCCCAGGAATTTCTTTTTTCTTTTACTTGTTGGATCAGACAAGAAGGCATAGGCTCAGGGCATGAAGAGCTGAGGACTGACACACTGTACTCTCAGAAGAACGTGGCCTACAAAATGGGGCTTGCTTCTCATTTGAATCGCTGGCAGCAATCCTAGCCACAGCTTCGTAGACTTGGGGTGGGGAATGTTCTGAAAAGATTCTTCTGTGTGCCTTTGTGGGCCAAAAGAGGTATGGGGCATTTGTGGCCTCAGGTTGGGGACATAGCTTCATTCTGCCAGGATGAATAATCACATGTGAAAGCTAAGATGAGCACTTTTCAAGTGTGTACAAACGTCCGAGCACAAATACTGGGCCGGTGCCTTCAGGTACATAGTGATACATCATTGTGCCCTCTCAGATGCAGCCTAATACTGCCCTTCCGCTCTATCCAGCCTAGAAAATGGGTGTTCTGGCTAAATTCACCCTTTGAGTGCCTGGGAGGCCTGTAGTCTCCAGAGCATTCTTGGGAAGGCAGATGAATTTTTAAACAACTGTGTGTGTGTGTGTGTGTGTGTGTGTGTGTGTGTATTAACATCTATGCCTTAATAGCAAAGTAAAATATTTATCTTACTCTTTTCTAGCTAGCATGCAATCCATCAGTAACTCACTGGAAACATTTAGAAATAATCAAGGGCTACTCAGCGGCACTAGATGGACCCAGTCAGCGTGGATGGGTTAATGGAAAACACAGAGCCCTCACCTCACTGGATGAGTCAGTCCCCAGACCATCTGTTTTGTCACACAGAAAGGGGAGCATAAGAGAGTACAATGTCTTATTCTTGAGCCACAGAGGAAAGGGCTGTGGAAACTGTTGTGGTTTTAGTTTTTAAAATGTTAATTGTCTGAGCAAATTGGCTCATTCAGGTTAATCTCCTTCTTGACCCTGAATTCCCTTGATTCATTTCACTAAAATTTCTCAACTCATCTTTCATAAATGATGCCAAGCACATACAGGGATTGGGGTGGGGTGGGGTTAGGTTATTGATATAAATACAGTTGCTCCTCAGTTTCTATGAGGTTGGCTCCAGGGCCTCCCTGGCTACTAAAATCTATAGATGCTCAAGTCCCTTATATAACATGGCATGAATTTTCATGTATAACCTATGAATATTCTCCTGTATACTTTAAATCATCCCTAGGTTATTTATCACACCTAATACAATGTAAATGTTGTATAAATACTTGCTATATTGATTAGGGGGTGACAAGAAAAATGTCCATACATATTTAACACAGAAATAATTATTTTCTCAAATATTTTCAGTCCACAGTTGGTTGAATTCACAGATGTAGAACCTGAGAATCCCAAGGATTGACTGTATTCAGTGACTATTTGTTATGTGATCCTTGCTTTTAGATTTTTTTTCACGATGAGGCTAGAAGGGCTGGCCGTAGGAAAGGAGCAGCCTCGGGACTAGCAAATGTTAGGAAGGGAAGGGCTGTAAAGACCAGGGGCAGAAACGGGAAGGGGACCAGATACACTTGACTCTGGAGAGGGGCTGAGCCGGCCTTCCCTTCTTGTCACTCCAGCTTTCTCCGAGGGCGCCAAGGGAGCAGATGGGAGGAGGGAAGAGGGAAAGATGGTTCAGGAAAGTCCCTCGTGGAGCTGTCATTTCGTACTCACAGACAGAGCACGTGAGGGTGCAGCCATGTGTGTGGTTATGTAAGGAGGGATCTGGCTGAAAGCACAAATGGATACAAGTAATTCACCTCTTCCATTTTCTATACTTGTGTGCAGTACAAAAATCAGAAATGACTCAAAGATACCATGAGACAGGAATTCTTGTGGCTTTTTTAGTACAATTATTTTTGGACCCAAATGGAATTGGTTTTATCCCAAGTAAAACTTGAAAATGTGCTTTTCTTTTCTATTTTCTCTTTCTTTTATATAAATGGCAAGTTTTTTTCCTAGAAGAAATAACCTTTGCCCACAAATGCAAATAAATCCTTTTGAGTTACTCATATGAATGACCAATGTGTGTTACTTTCATATGGCTTTAGGAAGCAAGACTGATGTTGAATTTGAGTGGATTTTGCTGTTGGATTTACTACCTGGAAAGAAGCCAGGAGAGAGGTTGCTGAGTTCCTGCAGCTGCCTCCCAAGCGGCTTGCTCCCTCAGTTCACAGCAAGTTCCCCGTGAGATGACGGATGGAATGAGCACAACGATCATCTTCTTAATTCCATTCTGATTAGTGTCTAACCCAGGTATGACCTTCGTGATCTCAGCCCAAACTTGGAACCAGGGACACGCCTCATTTTCTGATACGTTTACTGGGATCTTGGTTTGCACTCCTGAGGTTTGGTGACACATTACCACACAGCGTGAGCTGGAAAGACTGCCGGATAGCGACCCTTTTTCCTGAGCATCCCTCCCTCTACCTACTGCAGATTCACTGCTGCATATCAATCTAAATGCACAGCAAATTCCGCTAAGACTGAGTCAAGAAGAGGTGATGAAAGGGGAAAATGGATGAAAAGCTTGTCTGTCATCTAAGAACTCATCCAGTGATCACCTGATACTCCATAACCCCAAAATTGGAATTTTGGTTGGATGCTTCAAAAATACAAACTCTCCAGGCCATCGGGATTATCTCACTTCCATGTAAGCTGTTAAGGATAAGTACACAAATCCAAAAGAACAGAGGACATCATTTTATTGGCTGCCCAGGGTAAGTTCATCACATAAGGAGGTGAAGACCGCAGTGGGTGGCACAACACAATACCTCATCTACCTACAGAGCAGAAGGTTGACCGGTCCCGAACAGGCTGGGCCTGCGGCCCTCTGCGGTCCGGGTGCGGCCGCTTCCCGTCCAGCGAGGCGGGGTCAGCAGACGATGCCCGCGAGGCTCTGCCTGTTGTGCTGTCTTTAACAGAACAGCACTTGGAAATTCACAAAATTTAAAAAAAAAGGAAAGGAAGAAAAGAAAAACAAAAGCAGCATTTCCTTTGGAATACCAACGCCACTGTAACACAGACCGCAGCGTGGCATGCAGATCCACAGCTGGTCGGGGTTTCTTCCCTTTAGGGTTTAAGAAAAAGCTGACAAATGGAATGGCGTGTCTATTTCAAATATTAGTAGCATAACACGTAAGTGCAGTTTCAGTCTGGCCACAAGTATCAGGAACCATCTCTGTGTGTCTGTCCTAAGGGCCGCAGACAGACAGTGCAGCATCCAGGCAGCTTCTCTTCCTCCCGTGCTGCACCCTACCCGGCGAGGGTCCTTCCTTCCCAGGCTTACCTGCAGAGCCCAAATACCTGCAAACAGCCACTTTTCTGTGTGTTCATTTTCTTAAAGTGCTCAGGGTGGGGAAGAAATTTCAAATAAAATTAAGTTTGGAGGATCTGGGGCCTCCCTGCTCTTCGCTATCAGATGGGGGTGTGTTCTCTTTCTTAGCGGTCTTCAAACCGCAGGCCTGAGGCTGTCGATTCCCTGCGGCAGGCCATCCCCTGCTAGCTCCCTTTGCCTGTGGAGGAGCCCTGTGGTCTCAGGGCCATCTGTGGGTCACACGGAGCTGAGCTTCACCAGGCCGCGCACAGAGTCTTCATGTAGAGAGTCCTGGCTGGCCAGGCCCAGCACGTGCATGGTGCGGCTGTGCGTTAGAGGGCTGCCCGCTCCCAGCATCCTGGGTGGTGAGGGCGCCTCATCTGGAGTCAGGAACTGGTGGCCCCCGTGCTCGTCCTTCAGGGGGAGAATGTCTGAGAGCGTGGCCTCGGCAGTGAGGTTGGGCATGGAGGAGGGTGGTGTGGGCTGGCCCAGTGTCAGGCTGGTGCACGGCGTGCCCAGGCCGGGCTTCCCCGGGAGGTGCATCTCATCGCTGGTGAGACTAGGCTCGCTCTGCAGCAGCGGTGTGGCTGCGGCCTGCAAAACGAATTTGGTGCTCTGAATGCACTGGTCTTGGTCGCACTGGAGAACAGCAGGAGCCAGCAAAGAGAAGGCCGAGGTGGGGCGGGGAGGGGTGGTGGGTGGGGAAGGGCGGGTGTGAGAAGAGAGAAGCATTAGGGACACTTCAGTCACGCAGAGGCCGGAAGCACAGATAGCAGCCCAAGTGCATCTAGAGGGGCCCCAGCACATGGCAAACACTGACACCTGACAACCCAGCAACCTGTTTGAACGCACAGTCACCTGCAGGCGCCTGTGGCTTCCGTCTACAGCTTAAAGGATATAAATTAAAAACAATCCCATGGAGTCACAGTCTTTCCCATCTATGGCACTTGTAGGCAACTGCTTCTTATAGGCTGAAAACCATTTTTTTACCATATTGTACAAAAATACACCCACATTCACAGCAGGAATATTCACAAAGTGAAAGCAACCCAAGTGTCCACTGATGGCTACACGGATAAACAAAATGTGGCCCATCCAAGTAGAAAGGAATATTAGTAAGCCATACAAAGGAAAGAAATTCTGACACGTGTTACAATATGGATGAAGTTTGAGGACATCATGCTAAGTGAAATAAGCCAGCCACAAAAAGATAAATGCTATGTAGGTTCACTGGTGTGAGGGACCTCGTCAGATGCACAGAGAGAAGGAAGAGTGGAAGGAGGCAGGGGCTAGAGAGAGAGCGCTGAGAAGTACTGTCTGATGGGGGGTTCCGGGGTGAGAAGACGACGGAGTTCCGCAGGGGGAGAGTAGCCATGGCTATAGAACATAACTATGACTCGGCACCACGGAGCTGCACATGTAAAAATGGTAAGTTTTATGTCTTTTGACCAAATAAAGACAAGAAAGAGAGAGAGATCACAGAAGCCCTTAGGGGTTGGATCAGACTATTCTGCCCAAGCCGAGGCCCTTGCTTTCCACTAGCTTCAAGATGGGCTTTTGAGGTTTGATAATGCCGACATCTAGGAAGATGGTTCCTTTTCACCCAAGTGTTCTGAAGTCGGGTCTCTCTGTAACCCCCACCCTTGAAATTAAACAAGCTTCAGCATAGGGAGACTCCTAGGATGTGGAAATCCTAAATTTGACCTGCCCAATTCCTTGTTACTGAGATTCAGAAAGCTGGATGCCCTTCTTTTTCCTCTGGAAATTACTGGGACAAGCCTATTTTCCTCTCTTTATAAATGGAGATCTCAAAGGTCAGGGGGGTTGGAGGGATTGTTAACTCCTCGTGTGTGAAGGTAGAGGATGGATCAAGCATTTGAAGCTGGGACCCTTTGACTGAAAACCAATCTACTGCTGCAAATTTGACATACAGTGGGTGCTTAATAAGTGTCACTTGGCTTATTACCCTCCTTGTGCTTTTTCAGAACTGGACAGTTACTAAAGAACCGTGTACTGTACTAATACTTGTGACTGAGGCGCTCCCTTGTTACCCTAACAGCGCTACCTCCTGTGGCCTCAGATGCGATGCAAAGGCACAGCATTAGCAGCCTTAGAGGGAATAGGGAGAGGGTTTCCCTGAACTTGCAGACCCGTGGTGTTTATTTGCCCTAATGTATGTCTTGTGCTTGCTCCTTCTCCGCCCCCAGCCTAAATGAGAAGGTTGAATTTGCTGCGGACTCTAAGGAATGAGCAGGTATTAGGAGCTGAAAGCCCTTGGTTCCGGGTAAGAGCCAGCTCCCAAGGGAGCCTTAAGGAGGGAGATCTGGTCTCAGGGTGAGGCCCTGCTTTTCTCTCGTGCTCCTCCACCCTGCCAGTGGACGGACCGCCTACGAAGCGAGTCCTGGGAGAGGCTTGGGAGGGTGGGGAGGGTGAGGAAGCATGTAGGAGCGACTCAGAGGAGATGGAAAGGCCACTGTGAAGCCTTTGAAATGGGCTGGCTGTCAAGCCCATAGGACCCGAATATATTCATTTTCCTGAGAGTCAACCAAATCATTTCTGTCTCAGTGGCAGTTTCTCAAGGTGGGCAACTGAGCGGCTCCCTGACCTTGCGGGGAGGTTGGGTCAGGGTGAGGCTCCTTCAGATGGTCAAACTGAGCAGGGTTACTGAGCTGCAGACTGTGCAGTAGGTCAAGGCAGGCTGGCGCCTGCTCGCTGGCGACCTCTAAGATCCGTCAGGACTTTCCCTCGGGCTTAAAAGTACAGCAGCAGAGAAGCAGAGCCTCTCTGCCGTTTTTCTTCAGGATGTCATGCCACGGTTGGGTGGACTACGCTTTATGAGAGCTGTTTTATGAAAATCACCATTTAGTGCTCTCCCTGGAGAGACGGCTGCACAGCTGCAATGCCCCAGCTTCCTGGGGCTCAGTACAGGCCCCAGGCGTCCTGCCCATGAGCTGGCCACAGGGCTCCAGGACACAGTTCAGTGCCCTTCCTGGATGATGGAGTCTTGATGTCAAACTTCCCCTCCGAAGTCCTTGCTCCTTCCGTACTCTGCCCACCCAATCACCCAACTATAAAGAATGAGGAAACTGCAAATTACGTCGCTTGTCTCCATTGACCTGAAGAAAGTCCTTCTTATTGAAAATTCACTGAAAAATTCTGCTGTAGAAATCAGCCTGAGTACTTCTGACCAGACCTTACAGTGCGTAGAAAAATGTTAGAGGCTGGAGCTGGAAGGAATTTCCAAAGCCGCTTGATAGGAGAATGAGGGGATTCGCGTCCCTCCTCCTTTCTTTCTCCCTCCTTTTTCTCTCTCTTTCTCCCGCTCTGGTCCATCTTTCTACTCTGAGCGTCTCCATCAACTATTCTTTTGCGCTTTCTCTTTCCTCCCACCCATGAGCAAAGCCCACAGGCACCCACCAGAACCTTCTGCAACAGGGCGCGGAGTAAAGACGGTGACGTTCCCGAGAGTTTGTGTTCCCTAGAAAGGTCCATGTGTCTTCGGAGGTTTGTGCTACAAACATTACGTTGCTGGCTTAAAGCAAATAGCCTAGACCTTTCACTAGGAAACTGTCTTAGTTACTTTTCTTGTTGCTAAGACAAAATACCTGACCCCCAGAGTTGAAGGGGGAAAGGGTTATTTAGCTCACAGTTTGTAGAGGTTTCAGTCCCAAATTGGCTGGCTCTCAGATAGGGTGGCAGACAGGCCTCACACAGGAGAAACGTCCATGGCAGGCAGAAGGTAGCAAAGCAACAATGGAGGAGAAAAACAAGCCTTTTTCTGTCCCTTATACTGTATCCAGGCTACTGGGATTAGGACAGTGCCAAACCAATCAGTGTACTGATGTAGTAATCACCTACCCTTAATCCTAGCACCCTCAATCCTAGCACTGCATGGTGTGTCAATCATACTCTTTATATTCAGCCACTTCTGCAAAAGCACCACCTATGACTGCATGAGGTTTTGGGGGAGATCTAGACACAAGCCATAACAGAAGCGAAGGAAGCTGAAGCTGTAGTGCCCGATGGCTGGCACAGCTCCTTCCCAAGGGCTCTCTCTCAGTTTTGTTTCCTAAGGAAGCCTCTGTTGCAAGCTGTGGGCCCTTCCAGACCTGGCCTACTGCACCCACCCACTGGTACTTTACCAGGACCAGATTAGGACTTGCTAACTCACTGTCTGGGGACCCAATTAAAAATGGTCTTTAGTTCATTATGGGTAACGTTTGAGAATATCAGTGAAAATAAAAGTCAGTGAAATTAAAAGTTCAGCCTAAGTCACTGAATTAAAAAAGTCTCTATATAAGCCACTCAGAAATTGTCTCCAAATGACTATTTAAACCCAGACTTATCTGATTTTAAGCACCTCTTTTGCATAGATTCGTTTACATATCTTAAAAGATAACCACCTCTCCAAGTATAACTGTGAGTGTTTCTCCTGCTCCAGGGACTGCTTTTGTATGATAGTTAACCTATACTGTATTGTTTTTGTATGATAGTTAACTTATACTGTATTCATTTACCTGGTTCCACTGGACACAGGTTCTGGGACTATGAACCTAAGTGTCTAAATCCTGCTGTATCCCATGACTTTGCAAATAACTTCTGTTTAGAAGGCCAAGCCTATGTGGGCTCACAGGCATCAGGCTCTGCCTACGGGTATAGGGTACTGCCTACGTGAATCTCCTGTCAATTTTTAACAGAGAACTCCAGAATTCTTATCATGTTTCACCCAAGGAGGTGCATAACTCTACCCATTGGAATTTATAATTCTCATAATGGTATCGTTGCCTGTTTTGAACATCTCCTTCGAAAAATATCAGTGATATTTAGGGGTATCAGTGATTTAAGGATATCTGACTTTAAAAAAAAGAATCAGTTTTCCCTTTTTTTTCGCTGTGCCAACATTCCACGGGTTGATAAACCTTCCCTGTCTCAATTTACATATGAGAAATTCAGGAAGGAACATGATCAGTATATTCAGGGCCACTATAGAAACAACCCATGAAAAATTTCCCCTCTCTCTCCGTTTCTCTCTCTCTTTCTGTGTGTGTGTCTCTCTCTCTCTGCAACCAGCCTGCCTCAGCTTCTCAAGTTGCTGGGATTACAGGTATGCAATCCCTTTTTTCTTTTTTTAATCTTTGCCTTTAATTCTTACTTGCCCATTTCTTGCAGACTTTTCTACTTAATTTTCTCTCTCTCTTTTTCCCTGGATTCACCCACTTCCTTCTTCTTCACTTTTCTCTCCCTTTTTGCTGTCTGCTTTTGTCTTTGTCTCCCTTTCTACCTCTCTTACCTTAAACTTTCCACCGCCCTGGTCTTCCGGCCTTTTCATCTGAGTATGGTTTTACTTTCTACCAGTAGGGGGAGACATCACTGTTTTTTTCCTCTTAAAATTTGTTTTGTGTGAACATTCGAACTAACACCAAGAAGTGTGAGGTATGTTTTATCTAACCAGTTATGTGATCATAAGGGAAAATGACCTAACACCCAGATTTTTGACAGTGACAGTCCAGCTACTATGAACAGTAAATTGAGAAATTCATGTATTCATTCCAAAGACAGTTCTTTAAAGCCATATTTATCAATTATTGGGTTGAATCATATGAACTTGCCATTTTTTAAGGTCAGATGCTGAATAGGAACAGAAGAGAAACTTGATCTCTAGTGAGAGCTTTCTTCTGAAGACATGAAAATGCTGTCTGGAGCGCTAGAGTTTGCTGTATTCTCAGTAAATTATCATGATGGCTGCTTTGCTGCCCAAATGAAGAGATGGCATTGAACTTGTAAAGAAATTTATGGCTTCAGATGTTCAGCTGTCACACACATTAGCACTTAATGTTACAATTTAAAAGTGCTAGGAGATCAGTTACTCTTTATTTCTGCAGATTTTCAAATAAAATTTCTACTTTTGGGAAACATTTTATTTTATACTAGCTGACTTTTTGTCTAAAATAAACCTAGTGAATACATCAAAACCAAGTGGCATCACAAGCCCAGACGTGAAGTTATACTATGAAGCCACAGTGATTAAAACAGCATGATACTGTCACAAAACAGGCATGTGGATCAATGGAACAGAATAGGGGAAGAAAAAACAACCCAAGGCACATTCAGCTTTCTGATCTTTGATAAAGGGGCCAAGTACATACACTGGAGGAAAGACAGCCTCTTCAGTAAGTGGTGCTGAGAAAATTGGATATCCCCGTGGGAAAGACTGAGTCTAGACTCATGTATTTCACTGCACAGTAAATTAAAATAAAAAACGGATTCATGATGAATGTTAAAACAGAAACAATCTGCTGAAAGGTAAAGTAGGTAAAACTCTTGAAGATGTAGATGTAGGCAAGGATTTTCTGAACAGAATCCAAATGGCTCATGAAATAATACTGAGAATTAATAAATGGGATCATAGCAAGTGAAAAACTTCTGCACAGCAAAGGAAACCACCAAAACAGTGAAGAGACAATCTACAGAATGGGAAAAATTGTTTGCCAGATATTCCTTGGACAGACGACTAACATCAAGCGTATATATAAGTAGATTGTTTATGGGGAAGAGAGAGTGAGGGTAATGGACCACTGGGCCTGAAAGGATATGGGATAAAATTACACATAGTTAGTTCTCTGTCAGTGTTTCTTTACTGACACAGTATAGGGTAGCGTTAACAGCAGGGACTCCGGGGTCAGATTGCAAAGTTTTCCTTAAGCAACTTAGTGAAGCTCGCTGTGTCTTCGTTTTATTAATCTGTAAAGTAGAGGTAAGGTAGTACTTCACTGGGTTGTGAAGGTTAGCTGGAGTTATCAATATAACAGTCCTAGACTATCACACGATAGATCACATGCTACTGTACTATGGGAATTGGTAAACGCGCTGCTTGTGGACGTGAATGACTTGGAAAGAAGAGGATGGGTGAGAGAGTTCTGCTTAGTGCCACCCCTGCTGCACATAACTGAGCCCTCCTTCTGTAGGCCTGTTAGTGCGCGACTTACACCACAGAAGCCCATAAAGAAAGAAGAAAACTATAAAAAGGGCCACTCTGGATGCTTGAACGACCTATAAATGAATGGTAGAACGGAACATTTTCAGCATGGTGATAGAGTAGAATGAGCTGGATAGATATCTGCCCAATTGGATAAGGACCTACTCTAGAATGGATCCTTGAAGGTCAATGTTCAGCTGAAATTCAGTGGTGAAAATGTTTGTCCAGCACTGCTGGGGTATGCTTAACTCTTCTAGCCTGATAGCCCTGGAGCCTCAGATGTTGGGCATTTCTGTCCTGGATTGAGTAGGATCTAAATCCCAAGCCTATAATACGGTGCTAGTTCTAAGCTTGTGGGGTCACAAAGAACCCATCTCCTCCCTCTCTGAAGATATATTAATGTACTTGGAGCATTCCCATCAGTCAGTGTGAGGCTTGGGACCAAAAAATTCCTTCCAGCTTTAAGCAGAAAGAACCTGGGTTGCTCATAGCAAAGACAGGCTGGTAAGATAAAAAGTGCAAGAGCTTCAAGTCAGTTAGACTTTCAAATTTGTCTATTTATGAGCAATTTACTTAATTTATAACTGCTAATATTTCTATGTAATCATATGTGTGCTTGGGAATTCTTACGAAGTGAGAAAAACCCAAGCTACAAATCATTTCTAAGATGTAATGAAATTTTCATGAATGCTAAATTTAACAATTAATGAGGTTGACATATTCATAAGTTGCACAGACATTAAACATTTATTAATTTTAATTTTTCCGTTTTTATGTTTTTGATCTTATAACCTTTTTTCTAGGTCTCAAAATTTTTGTAGTTTCCAGAAAAGTGCATAGGCAACTGCCTACTATGTCTAATGGATAAACAGCCACGGCCTCTGTTGACCCATGAATTAATTTAATCCTTCCAAAGCCATTACTTCCTGAAACCATGTTGCCATGTCACTGCACCAAAGAAAACTCGTTCTAAGTTCCACAATCAGGAAAGATGGAGCTTTTTGCAGATGTGGCACAATTGGGGAATGGAAAGAATGAACCAAAAGACAGGAGCCAACTAATATTTGCTCAAAATCTCCCATGAATGAATCCATGGAGGGAGAAATTTTCACAGACATCAACTGGACCTTTAACAATTAATGGAAACATGAAACAAACAGAGGCACAGTCAGTCTAACCCTGGCCCAAGGACAGGGAGGTAATTATCCCATCCTTCATTTTACAGGTTATGAATTGAACACTCTTGGTATTAAATGACTTGTTCGAGGTCACGGAACCCCAAGTGTCACAGCTGAGTTTCTGATATCATATCCAGCTCTCTGCCATTTCTTGCTGCATTAAGCTGCAAGCATCTTGCTGCATTAAGCATCTAAATCTGTCCATTTGAACAGCTTTCTCTTCATTATCCCTCAGAATTACTCTCTTCTATTGTCCTAAGTAGTATTCAACTAGACCAAGAAACTTGACTGACCTAGTGAGGTAGAGCTGATAGAGGAGGATGAAAGAAAGTTAGGAAAATATAATACAATATCAATTAAAAAGTAGACTGGCAGTGTGTGAGAGAAACTCAGATTAGTATCTTAGATGAAAAATAGGAATAAATCTTGCTTCTTTCTTTTGTTTAATGACAGACTGAGTGATACTTCTAGGAAAACTGATAAAACAAATTCACATTTCCATTTTTTAAAGTGAATTTCTATCAACCATATCATCTGTTATGGCTTGTGTCCAGATGTTCGCCCCAGAACCTCATGTGGTCATAGGGGATGCTTGTCAGAAGTGGCTGGATCTAGAATGCTTGATGCGGAGATCAAATGTGTGATGCTGGGATCAAGGGTGTGGGAATAGTAAAGTAGTTCACTGATTGGTTTGGAATACTTCTGGGAGTGGATAATGGGCAGTTCTTCCCTGGCTGTTTGTGCTACCCACGCCAAGGGCAGGTAGCCTAGGTACACTTCAAAGGACAGAAAGAGAGCTGCTGTAGTCGCCTTTTGCTAGCTGGCTCACTACTTCACTGCTTCCTGCTTTGCTGCCCTCGGTCAGCCATGAATGGTTTCTCTTCTGTGATACTTCTCTGCTGTGTCACCTTGCCTCAGTACCAGCCAACTATGGACTGAAACCTCTACAAACTGTAAGCCAAATAAACCTTTCTTCCTTTAATTTTGGGTGTCAGTATTTTGCCTTAGCAATGAGAAAAGTAACTAAGATTACCCTTCATTTACACCAGAAAACAAGCATTCTTTGAGATTTCCATCCAGCTACTTGCTGGGCATCTCTCCACCATGCCCAGATATCATGGGTACTAAATTCTATATGCCAAACTGGCTCCTCCAACTTGCTTCTCCCTTGAACTCTCATTACTGAGCTGAACAACCGTCTCACTGAGTTGAAGGTTGGGAGCCCTCTCTGCTCCTCTCCCCGAGACTTCAACATCAATTCAGTTCTCACACTCTGCTCTTGTTGCCTGTTTTCTGACTCCATCTCTGCTGTCCTAGAAGCTCCCTGATCACTGTGTCTCTTGTGAGGGCCTCCTCTGTTCACCCTGGTGGCACTCAGTACCACCAAGTTTCCTTCCTACCCCACATATCCCCTACTTAGGCAGAAGCACCACGGCCAGCTTTATATCTACCTCAAATGAAGGTATTATTTGCTGAGTTGAGGCTCTTCAATAGCTCCCCACCACTTACACAACAAAATGCAAGCTGGTTACAGATGCCAAGGCCCTTTATGCATTTATTCACCTGCCTAGCTCCCCCAGATCCCTGGTTCCCAATCCACACTCTCCTTACCCTATCTTGCTCCTGCAAACACCAGTCAGACTCACCCTAAATACACCTCTGCTCTTGTGTTTGCTGTGTTGGTAACTTTCCTCCTGCTACAGTTTGTACCTTAAATGTCTTCCTAAAGCCCATGTGTTAAAGATTTGGTTCCCAGGGTTGCACTATTAAGAGATGGTAAAACCATTAGGAACAGAGGCTTAGTGGGAAGTCCTTAGGTCACTGACGATGTACCTTGAAGGGACCCATGGGGCTCCCAGGCCCTCTTCTCTTATTTTGCTTCCTGATTGTGAGGTAAGCAATTTGTTCCACCACACAATTTGCCCATCACCACACCACCACTAGGGGCCTAATGGCCATGCATCTGCCTGATCATGGACTGGAAGTTCTAAAACCATGAGCCAAAACAAACCTTTCCTCTTTATAAGTGAATTATCTCAGGTGTTTTATGATAGTGGCAGAAAACTGAGTAATATACTTCACACTTTTGGTGGCTAACCCACTGCTTATCTTTGTTATGGTTTATACATTGTGTCAACTTGAGGAGACTACAGGTTTGGCTGAGTGATTCAGCAGGAAACGAAGGTGCTTGCTTTGTACACATCCCGATCCTGTGGAAGAGGAGGGCATGGAGACTGTGTGAGAGGTACACGCCCCCTGGGTGGGGGTAGGCTGTTTATAAAGTAAGGGAGAAAAAGAGGCTGCTTTGCTGCCATTCCTCCCTTTTTTGCTGGCTGTTTTTGCTGTGCTCAGCTGCCTTGAATGTTTGCCCTCTGGCATGTGCCACTCTGCCTCAGAACCAGCCAAGTATGGATTGAAACCTCCACAAACTGTAAGCTAAATAAACCTTTCCTTCCTTCACTTTGGGCGTTGGGTATTTTGTCTCATCCATGAGAGAAAAGTGACCAAGACAGAATTTGGTACCAGCGGAGTGGGGTTGTTACTGTTAGTATACTTGACCATGTGGTTCAAGGGCCTTTGGAAATGGCTTGTGGGAAGAGTTTGGAAAGGTTCAGAGATGTTGCCTGAAAGAGATGCGCTAGGACGCCTTTGGCTGTTCTGTCTGGGAGATTCTGGTCAGAACTCGGAAGACCAGAAGGCTGAAAGAAATCCTGCCGGTAAAGACCAGGTTCAGGAGATTTGTGTTGGAAAGGACTGCATTGGTTGTTGGACTCCAGACAATGTAAGTTATGGCTTGGCAGAAAGTTTGTCTGCATTTTGCTCATGTCCAGAGACTTTGCCTAAGACTGAGATTAAGGGTGGCAGCAAACTGATTAATCTGGCAAAAGAAATTTCAAGGCAGTCGAATGTTGGGGAAGTGGCATGGCTATTGTTGGGGGCTTTTAGCCAGATTTATATTGACAATCAAGAACAAAGAGCCCAGCAGGATGATTTAAAATGTGAGTTTGGCCAGAAAGGAAGCTCCAGTAAAACTGGACTGCAAAGATAAAGCTGAGGAGATCTCTATTGCTATGAAGGAACAAGAGTGGAAAAGATGGCCTGAGGGCATCACAAGCAGCAAGTCTCCATATTTTGCAGCCTCAAAACTGCAAAGGTGAAAGACCTTGCCTTGAGAAGAAAGCCAAAGAGTGCCATGTTCCAGAATGGCAGCAGCAGCCGCATCAGGTTCCAGAATGGCGGTGGCATAGAGAATTTGTTCCTCAGCATTGGATTCAGTGTGCCCAGCAATCCAGGCACTCGACCCCTATGGCCAAGAGAGAGAAAAGCTTGGCTACTGCTGCAGATGGCAGCAGACCTTGGCATCATGTACGTGGTCCTGGCTTTAGAGGCATGGAGAGTGCAAGAGTTCTGAGGTTAAAGAGGCTTCCACCCAGATTTCAGAAGGCCTGGGAGGCCAGGCAGTGTGCCCCGGAGAGGGCAATATGTGAGGCTGTGAGTGTGAAGCAAAAGGTGCACTGGAGACCTCAGAAGTTCAGGAAAGCCAGGACTGTGGATCATCTGAGGAAAGCTGCAAGGAGGGAGCAAAGCAAGCCTAAGAGAGAATCCATGGAGGCTGTAACCACCAGAAGTGCGATAGGGGTGGACTCATGTAAGCCCTTTGCAGCTCACACTGTGCCATAAGTTACTTTAGATGCTGGATGTAGAATTACAGAACACAATGTTACCTGTGCTGGATGTTGGACTTGCTTTACTCTCAATGCTCTGTATCCCCCTGATTATACCTTTTGGAATGGTAATGTTTATTTTGTTCCACTGAATATTGGAAGTGTTTAACTTTTCATTTGTACAGGAGCCATAGCTAAGAGTTTGCCTTATATCTTGGAGGAGACTTGGGGCTTGGACTTTTCAGCAGTGGTGAAACTGTAGACTTTGGCAACTCTTGCAGATGGACTAAATGCCTTTTGCATAAAGGGATGTGCATGAGTCTTTAGGGGGCAAAATGTTATGGTTCTAATGTAATAAAATGCCCTTGTATCTGGAAACTGGTTTAAAGGAATGTGTCTGGCTGCCAAGTTGACAAGAGGTGGATTGTTATGGATTATACATTGTGTCAACTTGAGGAGACTACAGGTTTGGCTGAGTGACTCAGCAGGAAGCCAAGGTGCTTACTTTGTACACATCCTGAGCCTGTGGAAGAGGAGGGCATGGAGACTCTGTGAGAGCTACACGCCCCCTGGGTGGGGGTAGGCTGTTTACAAGGTAAGGGAGAAAAAGAGGCTGCTTTGCTGCCATTCCTCCCTTTTTTCTGGCTGTTTTTGCTGTGCTCTGCTGCCTTGAATGCTTGCCCTCTGGCATGTGCCACTCTGCCTCAGAACCAGCCAAGTATGGATTGAAACCTCCACAAACTGTAAGCTAAATAAACCTTTCCTTCCTTCATTTTGGGCGTAGGGTATTTTGTCTCAGCAATGAGAGAAAAGTGATCAAGACAATCTTTTCATATTTAACTCAGATGTCATCTCCTCTAGGAGGCTTCGTTTGACACCTGAGTATGGTTTTGAGGTCTCGCACCCACACCCCACTTTCTAGTACACATTGTGTTGGAATTCTCTTTATATCCTTTTTACTATGTTCCATGTTTTAGCTGAGCCAAATTGAAACAAAGATTTTTAAGACAAAGATATTTTCTTTGTGCCAAAGTAAAAATAACAACACTTTATTTTGTCTTAAGAATACTAGCAACTTTTGTGTCCCTGTCTTTTATGTAGCTTTTAGCTTTGTAATTTCCATATATTCTGTCACCTATTTAGATCTTTTTTCTTTCATTGTTTTCTTTTTTTTGTGTGTGGTACTGGGGATTGAACTCAGCACCTTGTGCTTGCCAGGCAGGCACTTATTCCACTGAGCTATACCCCAAAAATAACAACAAACAAACAAAACAGCAACTCAAAATCATTCCATGTAACCAAGACGTGGAGAATTTTAAGGTTCCAGTGGTGGTTTTCAATGCTGGCTGCCTAATAACATCACCTCCAAGACCATAACATTCTAATGCCAGTGCCCCACCCTGGGTTTCTGACTTAACTGGACTCAGATATCCATATGGAGGTGCTAAGGAGCCTCCCAGAGTGCAGAGGGACACTGGATGATAGTAAGCTGTGTCCTCAGACCCCAGATGTAAGGGTCATTTGACAGCAACTCAAGGACTTTTAAAATGGAAACATATCTGTAGTGGAAAGCGTCCAGGCCTTGCATCGCTACCTCTTTGCCTTTGAGCAAGCTACTTGATATTCAGTTTTCCTTCTTTTTATCTGTTTAATAAGACAGTATTGATGTAAGACAGATGAGACATAGGCAATACATGAGAAAACTGAGATGAATTGAATAAATTCCTAGAAAGACATTGGTACTGAAGTTGACCCAAAAAGAAATAGAAAATTTGAATAGACCTATAACAAGCAGAGAGCAAATTAGAAATTCAAAATCTTCCTGTAGAAAAGCTAAAGACCAGAGGGCTTCCCCGGTGAATTCTTCCAAATCCTTAAAGAAAGATTAACACAAATTTTTCACAAACTCTTCACAAGACAGAAATAGAACAAATACTCCTCAACTCATTCAGTAAGGGGAATATTACCCCAATACTAGACAAAGACTTTACAAGGAAAGGAAACTACAGGCCATATCTCCTAAGAATACGAATACAAAACTCCTCAATAAGATACAAAAATGTTTATGTATCGCAAGCATGTGGGATTCATCCTCAAAATGCAAAAACTATGAGAGAAATAAGAAAAACAATGAATAATCAATCACACTCTCAGGGAAATTCCGGTATGCATATCAGATGGCAATACACCTTTGGTGTATTGTTCCTGTGGCAGGTGCTTACTTACTTAGTTTTGAGTCTATGGAACAAGATGGGGCAGGGACTTTAGAATAGCTGAGGGTCACAGTTTGTCTTTAAGGAGGACCAGGGGCTCTTTCCTGGTAGGGACAGAGTTACCTTCCTGACATACGGGTTGAGTTGCAAAAGATCAGAGAGTCACAGATGGTTCAGAGCTGGCAGAAGCTTTATACACAAACTGACCCCAGCTCCTCTTTTGCAGAAGAACACTGAGGGCCAGAGGAGCATTGTGACTTGGTATTTGGAGCCTGGTTTCCACCCCCAGGTCTTGACTTCACTCCAATCATGTCCATGTTGTCCAGTTGTTCAGAGAGAATACAATTGTTCTGGCTGATCTTGCCACTCATGGACATCAAAAAGATAATAGTTGATACTTAATAGAATTTATCTTGTGGTAGGCAAGGCTTGAAGTGTTACACTTGTACGACTCACTTGTTTCTCATGGAAACCCTATCAGGCAAGGATGTCAATGTTCCCACTTTATGGATGAAAACAGTGTGGCAGAGAGGTTAAAAACTTATCAAGGTCACTCATGTAGGAAGTGGCAGCAGTCTGGTTTATGTACTGTTGGTCCCTGTCCCTTTTTTTCCATTTTAGGAGAGGAATAACTAAGGAAGGCAATTAGAGCTGACTCCTGGCTGCTTCTACAGTGCTCTGTCCTGTGTCTTTGTACAGCTTTCCTCACTGGCTGGGACATTCAGGGATGGGGACCTGATTTTACAAGGCTGCACCATTATTGAATCTGGAGCAGCACTCATAGGTGTACAACTCCCGGGATGTTCAGATTTCTGAAAGTTTTGTCTCTGACAAGGAGAGGGTAGACCATGGTGCTCACTGACAGAAGGCTTCTTTATTTGGGGTCCACTGGCTTTCAGGACAGAGCCTGACGCTGACATTACATGCCAAATGGTGTGTGCCAGAGATCATAGGGGTGCAGATTGTGAGTCTTGCTGTCTGGCCTGGCTCCTGTGAGGGACCTGGTCTTGCTTGTTCTTTTCTACCCATGGAGTTTTCTAAGCCTTTTCCTAGAAGCTCCTCAGGGAGACCAGAGGACAGAGTGGAGGAAGTTCTGGCTTTCTGGGTGTGCAGGCGTTGAGGAGGCTGTGGCAGGCGTGCTGGGCACCTATGCTCAGGTGTGCAAGTGCAGGGGTAGAGTGTGAGTTCACTGTTAGTCTGGGCAGGTGTTCCAGGGCCACAGGTTCTCCTTTAGGCCCCATCAGGACTCGCAGCACCACTGGCCCCGGGTCAGCTCTGATGAGGCTCCACGTCAGGGTCCAGGGCCCTTCCTTAGCTCCTTCCCTTTTCTGCCTGCCACTCTGCAGCTGAATGTCACACATAGCTCTCTTCCCTAGTGGTCCACATCTCTCCTCAGCTCCAGCTGCAGCAGAGAATGGAGGGAAAGGAGTTTGGGTTTTCATGTCCTTGACTTCATGCTTCCTGGAGAAGCACCTATGCACACAGGTGAGCAGATGCCTTAAAACAGACCTGCACACTGAATGGAGCTTCAAGAGATTGGCAGCTACAGCTGGTTCACTGTCACATGCTGCCTCTTTGCCTTCATAAGGTCCTTGGGATCCAAGTCCTGGGCTACCAGGGCTACTGGCTGCTTGGGAGGTGGCTTTCCCGTTGGAATAGCAGCTTCACCCTAGCCATTTTTGTCATGCCAGCACCCTCAGTGGCTTGGCCTTAACCAGAGTCACCATGCAGCTCTAGGCTGGACTCTAGTGGTGAAGTTGGTGAGTCTGGCTATCACAGAGGCATATAGTAGGTGTTAAATCAATGTTTGTGGAGTTAATGAGTTATGTCCCAACCCATCTTGAGCTGAGGTAGCTTGCCGGTGACAGCATCTACAAGGTGGCTTTTACTTATTTTTTAAATGTACAGAATGTGTAGAACACAAGGGGGATCAGTGCCAGGGTAGTTGCGCAGTGAGACCGCTAAGTCCATTGGTGTCAGCATGGTCTATTGCCACCAGCAGTCTCCTCCGGTAAAGGTCTATAATGCTTCCTCCGGTGTCTGTTAACATGTTGGCCCTGGCTGTCTACCCCTTGAGGATGCGTGCGTGTATGTGTGTGTGGGTTGTACCTTGTTAACCTCATAGCACAGGTGTCTAGTCTACTTCTCAGCACACAGCAGAAGCCCACAGAGTTGCTGGACAAATGGGAGGTGGCATGTGTGTGCAAAGTCAGAGCTGTGATCACAGAACACCCCAGTCAGAACCTGGGGAACTGTTGGTCCAGGGCCTTCCCTGTGCACCTGCAGATAGGTGAGGCAGGCTTCTGAGCATGACATACTTGCCTGTAACCCTTGTGTACTTGTAAGAACACAGTGTATGAAGTGACTACAGGGTCAGAGTCATCGGACAGACTTTGGTTTTCAATGAGTGGCTGTATTCCCTTGGGTAGGTGATCCAGCTTGGAAAAGAGTGGGAAACAATGTCTCACTGTTGGTTTAGGATTAAATGGGATATGAACCATCAAGCACCGTGAACACAGCTGGTATTCACTAGATCCCATCCTCTTTCTGTGAGCCTGTCTCTCATTCTCATTTTCTTCCTGTATAAGTGTGGGGCCAGTGACCTTCAGGTCACTTGTGTAGGCCTATGTGTATGGAACAAGCAGTTCCCTGGTCACTCTCTGTGAGTGACCAGGACTGTGTTGTATACATACTTTCTTTTAAAGGAGATGCAGTATTAGCAGAGTGAAGTGAAGCAACACAAGACACAAGCATTAGCAGCAAATGAGCCCCAGCACCCTTCTTCTATGGGCTGGAGCCAGGTGGGTGATTCAGAAGCCTTTCCTCAGCTCCAGCTCTTAGAGACAGGCTGGGGGCTGCTGACCTTCGCCTAGCAGTTTTCTTACACAGAATCAAGCTGCTTTAGGGGCTGCCACCCCTAGTCTACCCCTAAGTCAACTCCTTGATCTACACTGCATGGAAACTGAATGGCTGATTTGGGCCTACAAACCGTGCAGGGGGTTGAGGGCACAGAACTGGCTTCTTTGCAGAAATGTGGAATTTCTTTAGTAAGATAAAGAGAGCTTCTGTCTTCCAGACACCTAAGACATTTAAGGCACTGTGAGTCAGAACCCGGCATGCTGTGATTACAGGTGTCCCGGGAGAGACCACTGTCCTCTACCCCACCTCCCTAGTAAACCACAAGGCAAGCCCATTCCTTGCTGCAGTATGTACATACTGTGTGCACACAAAGGCGGTTTTTGCTGTGGATGAAGGAGCACATGGCTGAGTTATTTACACTAAGGGATCTAAGATTTGGGCCAAAAGTAGGCCAATTTGTAGGGCAGTACTATCCACTGTATACTTACCAAAGTGTGTGTGTGGGGGGCTGGTCAGTGCCAATCAATACTGAGGATTGATGGCATAGATGGCACGGGAAACAGAATATCAGGCAAGCCTGGCCCTGGAGGGACAGCTAAGTCCTGTCCCTCAGTGACACCTTGATTCTCACCAGAGTGCCACATGCTGTGGGGCAGAGGTCTGTGCAAGTGCTTCCCTTACACAACATGACACTACCCAGGCTCAGTGGCATGGCCCTTCACTGGATATTGCCTCAGCGTGCCATTTCACTTTCTTTGGGCGAGCCCATTAAGTCACAGAGGAGTCCCAGCAGACCCTCCTGTTTAGATGCAGGGGTTGTTACTGGGTTAGTGAGTGCATAAGAGGAAGAGAAGTGCTTACAGGGAGCAGCAGCCTGGCACAAGGTGCCCTTACCATGTCACTCTGTGACTGCATGGCCCCGTACATGGCGATCCCATTGGAGGGTGCTGCTGGCTGTGGGGTGTCAGGCTGGATGTACCCTCTTCTGTCAATCAGGCTGCAGGAGAGAAAAAGGGAGGAGAGAGTGAAGGGAAAAAAATACCAGGATGACAGTGACATGTTTAAATGTCCAGGGCTGGGCTCCCTCTTTTTGTGATAGCCTCATTTCTGGAATCTTAGAATGCACCTTACTCATTTCCACATAAAACCAGTGACCAAATTCTGCCCCTCTTCCTTTAAAAGGCCAGTGGCAGTGGCTGCCTCCTTATCAGGCTAAAGACTTGTCACCTACTGCATCTCCCTACTCATACCCCATTGGTCAGTCTCACCTTATGCTGCTGCAGTTTGTCCTCAGCTTTCCTCTCCAGCCTTAAATCCAGTTTCTCTGCATGCGTGCTCAGCAAACATGTTCTGAGCAACTGCCATGTTCCGATGCTCATGGGAGACCAGAGCCACAGCTACTCCCTGCATGTGCTCTGCACTTTGTCATCTCTGTTTCTGTTTAAGCCTTTTTTTCCTGCCCAAAGTCAAGTTCCATCCCACTCCACTGTCCACTGTCCACTGGTGTTGGCCCAAAGGAGAACATTATTGGTTGAATTATGCAAAAAGATATGTTGAAGCCTCAACCCTAATATCTCTGAATATGGCAATAGGGTCTTTGCAGTTGTATCTGAGTTTTGACTTGGCTGGGGACAGTCTGAATCCAATGTGCTGGTGTCCTTACAAGAAAAGACAGAGATACAGGGAAGACAGTGCAATGTGATGGAACAGAGGCACACAGGGCGAAGCCCATGTGACAGCCAGGCAGATGGGAAGGATGTGTCTATAAGCCAAGGAAGGTGGAGAATGCCGCACAGCCAGCAGGGGCTGGGAAGAGAAAGGAAAGGAAGGGCCCGTTTTCTTTGCTAACACCTTGAATTCAGACTCTCGCTCTCTAGATGTGAGAGAATACGCTTCTGTTGTTTTGAGTCCCCCCACCCCAGTTTCTGGTACTTTGTTATGGTGCCCTCAGAAGGTACTATAGGACTCTGTCCAAGAAGGTACAGAGGCCTATGCAGGGCAGAGGGCTGCAGGCAAGGGGTAGGGGGGCAGGAGTAAGTGATCACCAGGAGCACAAGCCTGTCCTGTGTCAGGGGAGCTACAGGTGAGGTTCTCAGAAGAACCCCCAGGAGAGGACTGGCCAGCCTCAAAGACCCCCAGCTTAGACACAGGACCCAGTGCTAAGTGCCAGTCCCTGAGACTGGTCACCCCTCCCCACTGTTGGCAGGGCTGGAGGAGTGGGACTGACTGGGAGGGGCAACGCTGAAGACGAGCAGGGACCCTGTGGCTCCCAGTGGGGCAGGGTGGAGGGGTGGAAAGTGCTTACTGTGCTTGCAGTGAACTCGGGTTAGGAGTTATTCACTGCCGTGCCACTACTGGAAGAAATGAAAGTGAGTCCTCCCTCCTTCCCTGTTTAAGCGATAAGAGAAATTAAGGGATTCGCAGGGGGCTTCATCCGGGCAGAAAAAGAACTGGGTCACCAAGACAGTTTGCAGGGCCAGCGGGGAGACCTGGCCACACCCAACTGTGTCCAGCCTGTTTGGCGCAGCAGCCACACACCCAGGACCTTGACTCTGGGCGCAGTACTAATGCAGCTGCACCCCCTGTCGCCCCCCCCCCCCCGTGGTCCTCACTTGGACTCAGAAGCCCTCCGCATAAGTCTCCGCCCTCTCGCCTCACCTCTCTCTTGTCCCTGCCCCTCCTTGCTCCCTTCAGCCCTGCAAATGAAATTATCCGCTCTTCCTTCCTTCCCCAGGGGCCTTTGCACATGCGATTCCCTCTGTTTGTCAAAATGCTCTTTCTCCCAATTGCTACTAATCCTTTAGGATGTAGATCAACCTTGGCCCCTCTCCCAGGCATGGAACTGTCACTGCACCACTGCCTTATTGACTGTCCATGTGGCTCCGCTCCTGGTTACCCAGCAGTGAACGCAGCATGTGCCCAGGAAGCAGCGGCCGACGGAGTTCGTATCACTGGCTTGACCCACGTAAACAGGCCCAAGTGGGGCTCAACCCTGTCTGGTTCTTGGGACTTTGTCTTTTCTCGTGTTCTGGTCCCTCTGTTGGACTTACACAAGGACTCCCCTTCTCTGGCCATCCTCAATGGCTGCCACCCACCTCGGTGACAGTGTGCAGGTACCAGGATGTGCGTCTTTGTATCCTTGCCACACAGGCTGTCAATATGACACAGAGATACACACTTGCTCGTAAGCACATTGTGTTTATATCACACTAGAGGCAACCCCAGCACACAGGTCTAGGTGTGTGGGAGACACTAGTCAGCGGTTGGCCTGGCGGGGGCACCCAGGAAGATCCCGGCCGCTCAGGGCACCGAGGTTGGGTGAGGCAGAGGGAGGAGGAACAAGAAGGCGACGGGAGCGAGAAGCGGAGAGGAGCTTCTCCCCTCTCACACCTGCCCGGGCCGAGCCTTCGGGTACTGTGGGCGTCATAAGGGGAGACCAGCCCTTTTCCTGTGAATGCCCCGAAGTGTGTTAGAGTAATTCACTAGGAGGCCATGGGGCTGAGGCCACTCCAGCACCCGGAGCCCCTGCATAAGCAAATGGAAGCCCAGCCGTGTCACTGCCCTTAACCAGCCAGGATCCACCAACTAACCTCTAACTGGGGACTTTGCACTGCAGTGACCCAAGCAAGGCTGCGGCTCACTTTAGTCAATTGGTTATTTCCTTTCTTCGCTTCCGCTCCCCCTGCACAAACCTCCTTGTGCTCCTTCTGTGCAACCTCAAACCATGTATGGACCAGAGCTGCCTGATTCATGAATCATTACCTGCTCAAATAGACTGTACTATTTTGATGTGCTTTGATATCCTTTTAAAGAAACAATTTAAGCAGTTCTAAGGGGAGGGCCAGCCTCAAGAAGCGCTTCACTCAAAGGATTTTAGAGACAATATGGCCCAAACCGAGCCCAGACAGCACATTTAATCCAACTGTGAGAGGAATTATTTTGATCGTGGCAAGATTCGATCTGTGAATGTGTAAAACAGTGCCATATTGCAAACCTAGGGCCCAGGAAGAAGGAAAGAGATTTGGACAGAGTTTGAGAGTTTTTAGTTCTTTCCCTGGACTCCAGTGCATATTTCAGAAAAGAAGCGGCTCTGTTCTTCACAGTAACCCTCCTCCAGTGCCCCTCTCAACTCCGGTGGTTTTTCCTAGTACTCAGAAACATACCAACAGGAAACAATGGAAAAGCGGGGAATCAAGCACTCTCTGGAAAAGGAGGCCTGGGTGAGTCTAGAGCTCACTTCCTGAGGAGCTGGTGCCCACCAAGCAGGGCTGACAGCCAGCTCCCCACCATGATGTCTCTGAGGAGCAAGTCAGGGAACCCCTATTACCCCCAGTTTAGGGGGAGAGAGGCATAATGGCCTCCCAACTTTCCAAAAAGCTGCAAAAGGATCTCCTGCTGGTCACCCGATGGCGCCACGGTGATGCACTTTAGCAGCAGCCAGTTCTATAAGCCGTGGCCTAGATATGTGTGCGGGCTGGGGCTTTGCGTTACTTTTACTTCCCTAGTGAGGGTTCACTGTGGCTGGCAATCACTTGAGGTGTGCATTCCACAAGCACACTGCAGCGCAGATAATCAGGGGCCTGTGAGGTTTCTGTCCTACAAATTTAGAGGCTACAAGGGAGGAAGTAGCAATAGCTTGGAAACATCCAGAAACTCGTCCTGATAAGTGTGCCTAATCAATATTTGTTGTTGATTCATCTGTGGGAAATACTCCACCTAGGTATAACTCACAAATAATCAAACACTGATTGTAGTTTGAACTTGCAAGGCCGTGACCTGGAGGCAACATGCATCTGTGGATACACAAACTGGTTTATCTACTAGCTGTGTGATCTGGGACACTTGGTTTAAATTCTGTGCCTCAGTTTCTCCATAAAATCATAGACATTAATATCTGCCTCAAGAGGACAGAATGAGAGTTTAAAAAGTCAATACATATAAAGCATTCAGAGTAGGGCCAAACACTAGTTCAATAAACGTTTGCTGTTGCCAGGATTAATATTTTCACCTCCACAATCCCAGCTACTCCAGCACTCGCTTCTACAGGTTGTGTAACTGTCCTATACGCATGGCCTAGCTACCTGCCAGGCCAACCACAGCTCCCTGCCTGTCACTGATGCTCTGTGTTACTAATGAACAGTGTCACGTGCTTCGGTTTTCCTATTTTGAGATTTTAGAGTACTTTCCCCCAAGTCTGACCCAAATCAAGACCAAAAAAAAAAGCGAAGTGTGAAACATGTTCACAGTGGGGCTGTAATTCGTGTGTCTCACTCTGATACAGGTGGTTCTGATTTGAATTTCATCATCTGACCTAAAGTAGCTGACCACGGTGGTTCAAGCTGGTCGGACTGTGTCGAGGCAGTGTCTGCATGGCACCAAGAGGACAAGCTGAGCTGGTGCTCATGTGTGGGTGTGACCAGCTCCACCCGGCAGGGACGGGGCCGTGGCTTTATGTAGCCTGTACTGACACAGCTACAATGTTTTGCTCAAGATCTGGAAAGAGCATGATGCTTTCTGAATCTTACCTTGGAGAGATGGGCCCACACAGGGCAACACAGCAATTTGTAAAGATATTTCCATAGCTGTAGGGATTGTAATTTTCTTTACCTCTTTTATTTGACCAAGATCCTTTAATCTGAAAGAAAAGGAACATCAGTAACACACAAAATCCTTCATTCTGATGCACAGTTTAGGCAAATCAGACCATGACAAACTCATGAAGAATGCACATAAACCCTACTCTTTTCTTCACCAGGAGAAACTGAGGTACCTTTCTAAAGGAAAACGGTCGTTTGGAAATATCCCAAACTTGGAAATATCCTCAGATAGTGTGTTAAATTAGGAAGAAAGTAACAGTCTCTGGAGACAATAATCATTATTTGTACCACATGGTACTAAAAAGTCCTGTCATACAAGCCAGTGGAGACCTTTTCATACTCACATCTCATGCCCTAAACAGTAATTAAATGAACAGTAGCTAAAAAAATTAATGTGACTTCCAAATTTGCCAGTTAGACTGTAAGAATTCAGTTTCACAGTCTGGTTAAAAGAGTCAGTCTTGCAGACTCTAATATTCATAGTCAACAAATCAAACTAACTGCCTTGGTAATGCTGTATTTTTATCAGAACCAATTTTTCTGAAGCCTTTGTTTAAGGTAATCTGACTTATTTTGAGGCATTTAATTCATGGGTACAGAATTATGGATGCACACTTCTGTTGAAATCCAAGAAATAACAGCAGTAAGGACATTTTCCCATATTATGACTCCTGTGTTTACTCTTTTTTCTACTTGCATTTTATGTACAGCTGGGGCAATTTCCTTCAAAAACTAGGACATTAAATCTGGAAGACAGATTCACTCACTTGATTACTCCAGAGTGCCATGGTTTCTATTAGGGAAAGTGTAACAAGTTGTTTCCAAAATCATTTAAGAGGAATAGAACCTTCTTAGGCCAGAGCTGGTGGTTACTTTACTAATTTTATTATCTAGCAGACATGGTTAGAAAAGATCAGGAGATCCAGGCATGATGGCATATGCCTATAATTCCAACATTCTGAGAGGCTGAGGCAGGAGGATCTCAAGTTTGAGCTCAGTCTGAGCAATTTAGTTACTTAGAACTTCTCTAAAAAAAAAACACTTTTTAAAAAATGGGGCTGGAGATGTAGCTTTCTGCAAAAGCCCTGGGTTCAATCCCAGTACTGAGAAAAGAAAAAAAAAGATTAGGAAAATGTAGAGATGTCCAAGAGAGACATGTAGGATGACACATGCTGTGCTTCCACTGCGCATCCTTTGCCCCCGCGGGCTCTTATCTGGGTTGGAACGTGTGCGGGAAGTTGGCCCCTGACCTCTTCCTTCCTTTTCCTCTTCCACTGCTGATCATAATGGAGCTGGAAACTTACATCTTCATTGGTCGTCTGGTTGGAGCTGATCAAGTATGTGTGGAAACCTGAGAGGCCCACGATGGACCAGACAGAGAAGAAGCACACCACGGCCTCCAGAACGGTGGCACCGAGTCAAGGAGGCAACCGGAGAGTAGGACGCCCGCAGATAGGGGCCCAAATGCCCGTGGACTGGTTCCCAGGCTTCTTGCACTGGGATCTTGCAATGAGGCCTTGCCTCATTTCCTGCTGTCCCTTCCACAGCGATTTTCTCTCTCTCCAGACGGAGACCTTCAGGGCGGGGACCACGTCACAGTCCCCTGTCATCCCCCCACAGAGGGGCACCTGTGGCTCTGTAAGTGACTGGGGGGCTCCCTGAGCGTCACTTACTTCTTTATGGTGGGCAATGCCCCAGCCATTCTCCCTAGTCAGTCTTCACTTCCCGTGACTCACAGGAGGGTGAAGGACTGAGGCCCCCAGACCAGGAAGCTCACTGCTGTGAGCCAGCAGCAGCTCACACCTTTAATGCAAGGCCTACACGGAGGTCATGACAGTAGTGACAAAGGTATCTCCCCACTAGGGTGGCTTCTGAGGTCCAGACTTTTCTGCCTCAGAGGACCAGCTATTCTTGGCTCAAAAAGGAGAGGGAGAAGGTTGAGGCCTCTGAACTAGGAAGCATTTCTCAGAGGGGCATTGGGGTGGGGATACTGTTATTTAGGGGACCTCTTTCTAGACGCTCAGCTAATCCCTGACATGCAAGGCTGCTGGGAAATATGACTTCCTCTTGTGCACAGCTGGGGAGAGAAGTCAGGAGTCCCACCTGATACATTACCACCAACAGAGAAACAGCTGGATGATCCTTCACAGATGAGACCAGTCCCTCAAAAGTGTGGCAATTGGAAAGGATGAGAAACCTTTCCTAGCCCACAAGTGTTTATAAGATTATATTTACAAGATACAGATGTTTCTCAGGAAAAACCCCATTCATCATGGGGTAGAGGTTTAAATACACATCTTGCATTCCCCTGTCGGTGAATTACAGGCTGGGGAAAGCCAACCCATGTGATTTCCCCTGGCTTCTAAGAACGGGAGCCATACCAATCATGCTGTGATATGTCACTATTGATTTTTCCAGGTTGGAGAAAAATTCATCTTTAGAGCATAGAACTCAACACATTATCCAGTGCAGTACCATGATCTGCTGCTTACAGATCAAAGATCGAAGGAGAGGGAACCAGCATGACTGACACATGCTATTGTCCAGCACACAAAACGGGAGGAAAGAACGAGCTCCTGTCTATGCCACTGTCAGCGTCACAGAAAGCCACGGGGGCTGCTCTTGGAGAAGCGGGTGGTTGGGAGGAGCCAGAGAGGCAAGAGAGGTGCAGAGAAACAACCCTGACCTGGGGCTGCCACGGGGCCAGGCAGGTCTCTGCTTCTCCCAGGGTTAGCCCAATGGGCAAATGGCTACGCTGGGACCCTGTGTGTGCACGGAGACAAGAGCATGTGACACAGACTGTCTTGTTCTCAGTGGCTTTCCCACACATCAGGGCTCACAGATGCCCCTGCTCCACAAGACGGGACAGCCTGGGGAAGTAGTCCGGGTGGGATTCGTATCCTGCACTGTCTGGAAAGAAGAGGTAGAGTCCAAAGAAAAGGATGGCATAAACAGAAGGGAGACTGAGTCAGGGAAACTGAGTTGTGCAAGAGGCAGTGATGCTAGTCATGAGTTTGCATGGGATGGAAGGAAAGATAAGAGAAAGATCAAAGGAGAGGGAACCGGAGAATCAAGAGAACAAAGAGCAGAACCAAAGATGCGCTCACTGAATAACACACGAGAGCCAAACTTCAATCTCAGAAATGTGGCTGGGTCGCCAAACATTTGCCGTCCGGGTAGAATGATGCTGCTGATGGTGAAGTCAAAATAGAGATAATGTTCATTCGTGTGAACTGTGTGAAAACTGGCGTGTAAAAGAGGGGAAGAGTCACAGCAGGTGGAGGGGCTCCTGCCCACGATTTGGCTGCTGCTCCTTGTACAACTCTACCTACAATTACTGCCTGTAGTAGAAGGCATTGTGGCCCAGGCGTGGGGGAGCTTTAAAAGCTAAGCGCAACAACTGAAAATGCAGCTCACTCTACCCGTATCGTGTCTGCTGTAGAAACATCTCAGCAATAGCAGGATGCAATGTCACTGTGAGCTCATAGCTGTGGCAAAACAAGAGAAGACGCAAGATACTTTTGCTGCCCCGTGCTTAGCTACAGTCTCGTGAATCATCATCATCATTTGTAACAGTGGCTGCCATCTCCGGTGATGTCATCACTGTTCCAAAGGCGCCACATGGATTAACTCAAACTTCAGAGCAACCCAGGGGGGAGTGTCACTCTCACTTCATAGATCAGGAAACAGAGGCAGACGGCAGGGAAGTTGCATAAGAAATAGTAGAACCGGAAGTTAAATGCTAGAAGTCTGCCATGCAAACATGATGCAAAAGTCTTGGTCGGGTTCCTTTCCCAATTCTTGCTGAGAGGCAGATGGCCCTAGGTTAATCTCAATCCCTGCTAGGGCAAGTTGGGGATACCCTTGTGTGGAATTTGAGAACCTAGGAGTCCACACTCCCATTCATTCTCCAATATCCGAACACCACGTCTCACTGACTCAATGATTATTATTTATGCCATAATAAGACTAGGAAATATAAATCTCTCTTAAATGTGTCAAAATCTATTTACTGATTTTTTTAAAAAAGAGAGGAAACCAGCCAGCTCTACTGAGAGCCATTCACTTCGCAGTTGAATGCTCGTTTATCGCATTAGAGATGGGTTCAAATTGAGGCAATTGCCCCTGCCAGCCTCCCTCTCTCATTCCTGGTCCCCAGGAAGACACTGAGCCCCTCTGTAGGCGGGGGGGGGGGTCCTGTTTGAACTCCCTGCAGCCCCTAGTCTGAGGCTGTGCACTGAGGTACTAGGTAGATGTTTACAGATTGACAAGGACTGAGACGCGCTGGCACGTAGGGACCCTTGAGTCCTCTAAGCCACAGAAGTGCTGGCTGGGCACAGAGCCCATTGCAGGGCACAGAAGAGGGCAGAAAAGTCCAGCTCCCTTCTTATAGGGAACCAAGTCTCTGTTTGAAGCTTACACAGGGACATGGAGACACTGTGGACATCTAGAGAATTATAAAAAGTGAAAAACCATGAACCACACATCTTTAACCCTTTTGGGTACTTTCTATTTTCTCAGAAAAAAGTATATAAAGGCAATATTTCTTATAGTTTTAGGAAACTTAAAAAAGCCCCTGAAGGACACATCCTTCTCCCCTTAGATGTGTATGGACCTCTGGCATATGAGTTAAAATGCCCAATTTATTCACATCCTTTCATTGTATAGCTAGGAAGCCCAGGGAGTTCAAGTCATTCATCAGAACAGTTTGTAACCAAATGGAACTGAAGCTGGTCTTCAGAGTTCAAGGAGAGCAAGAACCCTTCTTAAGATCCCTCACCACAGTGTTACATGACAGCCATAACAGCATGGATCTCAATGTTCACAGTGGCAAAGTTGAGACTGCCAGTGACAGTGAACCTTGGTCACTGTATGAAAGACTCATCTCTGTTGTATGTCATCCTGTCTTCTCCCTACATTCTAGCAATCAGGACAAAATATTTTTGCCAAGTGCCAAGTTCAGATAATATTTTTTAAAGTCTATGTAGTAGGCTTTTATATTTTTCTACATAAGGAATCTTCTGCTTTAACTTCAAACATGACAAATGGCAAATATATATATATATATATGTATGTTGTATATATGTACATATATGTATATGTATACATATATTTTTTATTTATGTATGTAGTACACATAAACAAATCCTTTTTTGAGTCCTCCTCAATAATTTTAAAAGTATAAAGGAGTCCTGAGGGGGAAAAGTATGAGAACTGATGCAACAGAATAAAAAGGACTATGGGGACATATTAATTAACATTTGGAAAAGATAAAGAATTTAACTAACACTACACAACAAAATCACATCAAGGACAAATTACTATGCTAAACACAAACAAAATATAAAGGTATCAGAGGAAAATCAAGGAAATACTTGTATAACTTTGAGGTTAAAATGAAAGACACAAACCTAGGAGTCATGCAGTGTAAGATTTACAGACTGAGTTCATTAATAAACATTTTTGCATAAAAAAGCAAAATTAAAAGGTGAGTAAAGGATTAGAAGAAATGTGCCAGCAAAAGATATTTAAAGGTTATTAATACTGAGCCAGGCATGGTGGCATGCCCCTGTAATCCGAGCTCCTCAAGATGCTGAGGCCGTTGTACAGATTCAATGCAATTCCCATTAAACTACCATCAGCATACCTCACAGATCTAGAGGAAACATGCCTTAAATTCATCTGGAACCATAAGAGACCCAGAATAGCAAAAGCAATTCTGGGCCACAAGGACAAGTCAGGTGGAATCACAATCCCTGACCTGAAATTATACTACAAAGCTACTGTAATAAAGTCAACCTGGTACTGCCTAAAAAACAGACCTGAGGATCAATGGAACAGACTGGAAGATACAGCCACAACCACAAACACACTCAGCCACCTAATATTTGACAGAGGGGCCAAACAAGCTCACTGGAAGAAAGATAGCCTCTTCAATAAATGGTGCTGGAGAAATTGGCTTGCCACTTGCCGAAAACTGAAAATAGACCCAAGTCTATCACCATGCACCAAACTCAAGTCAAAATGGATCACAGATCTCAATATTAAAACAGAAACTCTAAACCTATTGGAAGAGAAAGTAGGTAAAAATCTTGAAGACGTAGGAGTAGGCAGAGAGTTCATGAACAAAAATCAAACTGCAAGGGAAACACTTCAAAGAATCAGTAACTGGGACCTCATTTTACTGAAAAGTTTTTGCACATCTAAAGAAATCACCAGCAGAGTAAAAAAGAAAACCCACAGATTGGGAAAAAATCCTAACTGGATGTTCCTTGGACAAAGGCCTTCTATCTAGAACATACAAAGAATTAAAAAACATGAACATGTCCAAATTCAAAGACCCAGTCCAAAAATGGTCATCTGAGATGAATACACAATTCTCAGATAAAGAAATACAAAGGGCAAATAAATATGAGAAAATGTTCTATATCTTTAGTCATTCAACAAATGCAAATGAAAACAGCATTGAGATTTCATCTCACCCCAGTAAGATTGGCCAGCATCAAGAAATCATCCAATAACAAATGCTGGCGAGGCTGTGGAGAAATAGGAACTCTTCTGCACTGCTGTTGGGAATGCAGACTGGTGAAACCACTGTGGAGATCGGTTTGGAGATTCCTCAGCAAACTAGGTCTAGAGGTCCCATTCAACCCAGCTATTCCCCTTCTGGGTATTTTCCCAGAAGATCTGAAAACATCATATCACCATGATATATGTGCACCCATGTTTATAGCAGCACAATTTGTAATAGCTAAATCATGGAAGCAACCCAAATGTCCATCTATAGAGGACTGGATTAAAAAACTGTGGCATTTTTACACAAGGGAATATTATTCAGCTGTAAAGAAAGACAAACTAGGGGCTTTTATAGGCAAATGGTCACGGTTAGAGACCATACTCATAAGTGAGGTAAACCAGATGTGCATGTGCAAACAGCGTATTGTATCACTAGTGTAGGAACCTGGAGGTGGGAATATAGATCAGGAGGTATGAAGGGAGACTGCTCAAAAGTAGAGAGCAATCGGGATGAAGGGAAGGAGAGGAGGAAGGAAAGGAGGAAGAATATCTGTGTAGGTATGTATGTACGTGTGGGATGGCTGACATGGTTGCACTATTGTCTCATGTCATTTTGATCTGGGGAACAATTGATGATTAGTTGTTTGATTGATCTTGTATGTCTACTTGTATTGTCCTGAGCATACACTTTGAAGTTATCAACGTGTAATACAACAACCATTGTTGATCCCCTGCCACCTTATCTGTAGTTCAGTTTTTGTACTGTTCTTGTGCTACTGTGTGTATGTTTGCTAGTGGTTTTGTTCTTTTACTTTAAAAAAAAAAAAAAAAAGATGCTGAGGCCAGAGAATCAAAGTTCGAGGCCAGCCTGGGCAACTTAGTGAGACACTGTCTCAAAATAAAAATAAATAAAAAATAAAAAGGGGCACCCCTAGGCTCAATTTCTAGTACTGAAAAAAGATTATTATTGAGTATAAACAGAGAACTCCCACATGAAAATATAAAAGGGACAAACAGTTAATAAATGGACAAAGGATATGAACCGGTGCATTGTGATGAGGAAAGAAAGGCCAACAATCATGAAAAGATGAATAATATGATTGTTATACAGAAAATAGAAACCAAAGCAATGAGATCCTACTCCCCACAAACTGGCAAAAATGACGGGACTAATAAGCCCAAGTGTTGCTGAGGCTGTAGGGACAGAGGAGGATAAACAGATACCATCTTTTTAGCAGACCATTTGGCAGGTCTATCAACATTTAAAACGTGCCTAACTTTCAACTCCAAGAATTCACAACTAGGTGTCAGTCCCAGAGAAATCTTAACACTGGCACAAGAGCTGCAGGAAAATTCACTACCTCATTTTTCTGAGTAGTAAAAAACCCTTTGGAAATCTGAATATTTATCCATAGAAGAATAAATCACAGTGATCTACAACTTGCTCTTCTACAGTTTAAAAAAGAATGAGGTCTATATAAGAATGAGATCTACATAATGCATATAAAATGTAATATAAAAGGATCAAAATAAAAAGAATGAGATCTATATAATATTGTGGACATATCTCCAGGAAATATTTAAAAATAAAATTGCAGAGCAATACAGAGAGTAAGATCCTCTTAAGTTACCAGCAATCCCCTAATGTATGTAGGTATCTATGTGAAATCTCTCCCTCTCTCTCTCTCTCTCTCTGTATTCCAATTCTCTGGACTCCTGGAAAGACACAAGAACACCGGCAAGGATTGATACAGAAGAGGGAGGATAAGGACAACACTTTTAGTTCTGCTTTCCTGACTATTGAAACATTTTCACAGTGAGAATACATTCTTATACCGTTTGGGTTATTTTAAAAGCCGAACAGCTTCCTCCCACTTTGTTATCTGATGAGATACAGTCTGTTACTTATTCTTTATAAGAATGAGACTCAGGCTGAGTGGTTAGGAGTAGCAGGAAAGCACCTCATTTCCTGAGCAGAGCAGGGCTGGAGTTTGGAGGACTGGGCTTTTGCTTCGTGACACTGTGAAGCATCCACTCAGGACGTCTCTTAGCCTCTTTGCCTGGGGCAGATGTAAGCAGCGCTGATGCCTATGCTTCCTATATTCTTGGGCATCAGCAGCTCCAGGCCTGTGCTACTCTGGTCACTTTCCCACCTGGCTGCCTGGTGTCCTCTCTGTGGGCACTTGAGCCAACTCAGCATTCTACTCAATTCCATTAAAACCGATAATGCCCATTAGATTGTGCATATCTTTTGGGTGGGTGTTACAATGAATGCAAATTGGGGATAAAAAGGTTTTCTGCGGAAAGCCTCCACAAATGCAGAATCAATTACCATTTGATTTACCAACCACAGAAAATCCTTCTCATTTTGGGAGAGCTGAACAATAAGTCATGATTACGAATGACTGTAATCCCTTTCACGGGATGTTAATGCTGTGGTACACTGGCATGATTGTGGGTGGTAGGAGTTTGCCTTCCTGGGGTCTTCCTGGGGGATACCCAGGGCCCTGAGGCTTTCCTTGCATGCACATTCCTGAGGGTGTCCACCTCCGAGAAGCCCAGGAGCCTGAGAGGTGTCCCTTTGTGACTTGACTGACGCATCCTATCATTCCTGTCATTCTCGTTCTCAGGCACATGACTTTTTCCCTCATTCATTTTGTATGCAGGTAACTATGGGGGACCCTCTAGCTGCTTTCAGCTGATGCAGAGGTTCGTGTGTGTGTGTGTGTGTGTGTGTGTGTGTGTGTGTGTTATCTCTGAGGTCCTTTCAGTGAACACATCTCAGACAGTACTCACTGAGTCTCCCCTACCCAGTGCTAGCTGTCTCCTCTTTACAGTGATCCTCTCTCCTGGGTACCCTCGGAGGAACCCTCAGAATCAGCTTCGTCTCTTTGCCCTTACCACTCTCTGTGGCATGCATCTACTGTTCTACTCTTCCTACTGAGCTGGTCTTTGTCACCAATACCCATCTCAGAGGCCTTTCCTCTGCCATTTATTTCACCATTTTGCTCTGCTGTGCTCCCTGTGGTAGTATGAATATTCTTAAAAACAAAAATAACAAAAACCCAGCTTGGACAATGCTACTTACCTGCCAAAATAATTGTACCTGGTGCCCCAGTCTCCAGGGTTCAGTCTTTGACAGTATCATATACCCTTCCAGCCCATCAGAGACCAGCTGTCACTGGGCCTTCCTGCTTCCCCATTACCTGTAATGTACCTGTGTACTCATGCCATTAAGGGTGGACTGGGCACCTTGCCCCTTCCGGACTCAGCATCCTGAAGCTTCCTTGTTTAGAGGAACAAGGACCCAGCTTCCTTGTTTAGAGAGTGGACACAATGCCAGGCTCAGGATTTTCCTTGACACACCCTGGCACCTGTCTCCAGGCCTGGCTCATGCTCCTGGGACTCTGCTAGAACCTGAGGCAGAAGGTAGCTAAGGGAAGGGCTAGGCAGAGAAGGGAGTGCTGGCCTGCCTTGGAGCCTGCTTTTGGGGCTAGACCTGAGGCAAAAATAACCAAGGAAACACCTGGGGAAAAAGGGTGGGACCACTGGGGAGCTGCTTCCTTGGACTAATCCATTTTATAAGTTAAATGTTAGCATAGGACCAGGATGTCCAGGTCTAAAACAATGGCAAAAGGTGGTCAGGTAACTTAGCTTATCCACAGTAAGTCCCTGCACACGCACTCAGTGGTCTTCTGCTATCCTTGGTTGACCCCAACTCTAATTATCACGTCACTGACATGCAGATTTGATCCTTCTGTGGGCTTTGGACACCATGACAATTCCACTAAGGGCCATAAAACATTCCACCATCAGTGGAGGGGCTAGGCAAGCCACTTATTGACCAGAGTCATATTTTTCAGACCAAATCCTCAATCCCTCCCTAAACCCGAAGGCTTAAAACCCCTAACATCAAGCGCTTTCAGTACTGTGAGCTCTTCTCGCTGAAAAGACACCCAGTGGAGGGGACCTTGTCTTTTCTCTTTCATGTCTGTCTTTGATCCTGCTGCTCTTCTTGGGTGTCCTGCTCAATACTTTAAGACATCAAGAACTTAGACAAGACTGCATCCCAACAACAAACTACAACCCAATAACAAACCCGCTATCTTCCAAAGCCCTGTGCAGGGGCCTGAGGCCACAGGCTTTCCTGTTCCCCTGCAGCACTACACCTTCCTTCTGACGCCAAGAACCATCTCTGGCTTTCTTCTTAGTGGCACCTAAGACTTACTCTGCCGTAAGGCATCTCAATTAAAGCCCAGATCTGGGCACCAGCAGATGTTTGTGGAAGATAGGAAAGAGGGGTTCATGTGTTTGTACTTTTTGCTCATCTCCCTATCTGCCCTACTCTCTTGGATTGAATGTGCTGCCAAGGTCTGTTGGACTTGAGTTTGTAACCCACACGTTTGGCAAGAGTGGGTGTTCAGGAAGGTGATTTTGTAGGAAATAGCAGCTGAGTGTATCTCTTTTGTTGGAACATGCCTGTCTGGGTAGACTGAGGAACCATTCATTTGGAGAAGAATCTCCTTGTGTCTCTTTCTCTGGGGAAGGCTGGTGGTTCTTACAGAACCACGGTGGGGGCAGTTGCCTCACTGCCTGTGGCCATCACCTGAGGTCTCCTCCCCACCGTTTTTGCTTCACTGATGAAAGATCAAAGGGAGGCAGTGGAGGCAATGGGAGGTGAAAGGAAGAAGAGGAGGAGAGAGACCAGCCATGGGCTCTGTGATCAGAAAGTAGTGCTCCGTCCCAGTAGCCCAGCACCCAACCCTCTACTTTCACCACTGACAGGGCTGCAATGTAGACTGAGAAGTGGCCTGCTAAATCCCTGTACCCACAACTGTCTATGGCTGCCTACTGCCCCCTCCCCCATGGTCTGCTTCTGCATACTGTCTAGTCTTGGCTTCCTTATTGTAGGAGTGAGTATTTCCTTTCTCCTAAAGTCCTGTTGGGTTTTATGTGGGTGTGATGAAGAACTTGTAGTTCATCAGTATCACCTTCATTTATGTTGCTACTTCAGATAAAGCGTCTTGCTTGTTTGTTAATGAGTTTTGTTTTGAATCTCTCTCCCTCAATGACATTTTTAGCTGGAGAATAAATCTACCTTAAGAAACCTTTGTCTGAGCCCTGTTTCTCATGAAAATATTTTTATACCATGGTCAAGAGACCAGATGTGAAGCCACTGAAAGTCTGAAAATACAAGTTATATTCTTGTCTGAGAGCACTCTGCTGACATCACTAGCAAAGCTTACACTAGACTCAGTTCTGTGCTCAGGCAATTCAGCTCAGACACTTTCTCTAGTGTTAAGAACTTGGAACTTTAATGATCCCTGCTCTGGAGCTTGAAAGTGTGTAATGTCACAGATCAGTGTTATCCACCATTCACTGATGACCAGCATGTCTTCATGTCACAACTGTTTCCCTGAAAAACTGAGACAAGCCTGACTTCAGGAAAGAAGACAAAGGGGTTGGCTTTAATATATGCATAGAACCCGGGCATGGTGGCCCATACCTGCAATCCTAGCACTTATAAGGCTGAGGCAGGAGACTCACTGTGAGCTCAAGGCCAGTTTGGGTTACAAAAGTGAGTTTAAGACCAGCCTGAACTGCATAGTGAGACCCTGTCTCAAAAAGATAAAAAAAAAAAGATATGCATCAAAACATCCCCTGGAAATAGGAGGGCACCGAGAGGTGATGCTAATGTGGATATGGTCCCTGGTGGGGGTGGAGAGAGGGTCAAAGGATGACAGTTTTCAGTGGGCCTGTCCCTAGCATAGATTAGACCACAGGCATTCCCTGTGCCACCTGTTTTCCCAGACAAATTCCAGCTAATGCCAGCTTCCCATATCATTAATAGAAGATAAGACATATCTGCAGAATTCATTCTCCAAGTTTCCTATGTTCATCACCCCTGTTACAGGTCCCCTCCCACAGTACAAATTGCATTAAAAATATTTTAGCAGACTACAAAAGCTGGACTCATAACCAACAGCCTAGACTGTCTATAACCACAGAGGAACCAGAGATGAGGCATTGTCCATTATATGAATGCATATATAGGGTGACATTTGTCTTCAGGTCTGTCTAAATGTTTCCACCTGCATCATATATACATACGAGTTCTCAGGGACATGGTACAGCTTATTTTAAAAAATATGTGATAGGCACATGTGATAGAATTCTCTAGTGAAAGATAAAATCACCTATAGTAATAGGAGTTCAAGTGCAGTTTACCCAGTTACACGAAGAGGGAGGTGATAAGTCACAAGGCAGCCAGCCCCCTTGTGGGAAAACTTTAACTCAATATTTTTTTCCTTTCCTTCTCTTACCTGTTCCACTTCAGTTCCCCTTGGCCACGAAAGCCAACCCCACCCTCATCCGCTTTGGCAGGACTCTGATGAACATCTCACCTGCCTCAGGTTGTTCTGTCCTGTGAACAACCCTCGCCTGCTTGGACTCTTTGTGCTGCCGACACCTGCCCTGAAAAAGAGCTTGAAAAGCCCACGCTTTGTTCAGCTCAGGGGCTGTCTTGGTTCACTAGGCACCCTACTACTCCCCCCAGTAAAGACTTCTCTTGTGTCAGAAGGTCTGGTCTGGTTCCGTGTGGGTCTCAGTTCTATCAGAAGGAAAGCTGGGTCTCAAGGAACCAGGTCAGCAGGTTCAGCTGGCTGACTCCACACATCAGGATAAACGGAGGCCTATTCAAGTTGAAGCCCATACAAGCACTCCTTGAGTGAATACTTTTCTATTAAGATTCTAAATACTATGGTGAGTACCTATTTAGCTCATTTGGGAGGAGGGAAAATAGTCTTCAATGATCCAAATGACTTGAGATTAACCATCTTGAGTCCCTTCAGGGCTGTGAAAGGGAGTTCTGTTTCTAGAAACAACACAGGCCACCTATACTTCCCAAAGGAATACTGCCTTGCACTGCAGGTGTGGCGCAGTCTACCTGGAGGTTCTGGGGGGGCTCCCCTCATGGCTGCACACCCAGAAGCAGACCCACACAGGGATATCCATGAATTTTCTGTATACACTCCCTGCCGAGCCAAATGAGATCAGGTGGAGCTCCCAGGCTCGCTGCTCCAAGCACAGTCTGATTTAACACCAATAAACGCTGGTTTCTGGGGGTGAGCAAAATTTCACACTGGGCTTTCTGCTGGAAGAGCACATCAATGTAGACAAGACTAGATGAGTCACTTGGAGAGTAAGTTCACACATCATTTTATCATGCAAGTGACTATTAGAGAGTCCTTGGATGCTTTACAGAATGAAAAAAGGTAAGATTTATGAGAAGAAAAGCCAAGACCAAAGATGAGGTAAGAAGGTGGATGTCAGTGAAATACAGAATACAGCAGCTCTAAGACAAGTGGAACCACCAGAAAGGATATCTCGCAGGACTGTCCTTAAGGGCATTGAGGAATCCTGTTTGCTGTGAACCTGTGGGAATGAAATCAACATTTAGTATCTGACAGTGATCTCCAGAATAAGAACCTCATGCTGAGAACTCTACATGAAAATAATAGATATCTAAAGATCAATTAAGGTAAGTGCTATGGCACCCAGTTTACTGATCAGAGATTGAGAATCCACTAAAGTTATTCAACAAAAAAATGCAGATTCATAATTAGACCCAACATCTGCAGGATCTTTTTTCAAGAAAAGCAGATGGATGTCTGCATACTTTCCCATAAATTACAGTTTTGATTACTCCTTTGTTTTGTTCATTTTAATAGGAAAATAGAATACTATGTACATTTTTCCCTTCAAATTTAACTTGTGACCCTAGAAATTCTATAGGGTAGTCTACATATCATACAGACGTCTTTCTCTGCATTCAGAGTAAATAAAGTTGTAAAGCTAAAGTTTTTGCTGACTCTATGAGTTTGAGAGGTTTCAGTGTGAGCTTGTCTGTGCAAGAAAACATTTCTGCAGAAGCTGGAGTAAAGGTGCATCTGATGAATGGCATTTTTTAATGTATTGGCTTCATACTTTTTAAAGGAAAAGCCTTCGCAGAGAAGTCTTGAAAATGGGTCATGACATGGACCCTTTGTGCCATATGAAGCCACTGTTCTTCAGGTGACAGAATGTGGACCTCATGCAGCAATGAAAAACCCAGGAGAACTCGCTAAGACCATACTGGGGCTACTGCAATCCTGTGCTGTTTAACTGGCATGGTTGCAAGATGGGGATTAGCAAGAGGCAGGGTCCCAGGTCCTGCCGGGTAACCAAGAAAAAGTGTCCCATTCTGGAAAGGCGAAGTGCCTCAGCTCCACAATTTTACCCGAGTTCCCTCCCATTTCATCCACTCCCCACACTAAGGCACAAAGACATGCTGAGTGGACATGCTATAGGTCATGGGCAAATATAATTTTGAGGCAAAATGAGGACACCCAAAGAAATTATTTCTTTCTCTGCTAAACTTACCATGTACTTTTGCCTAAACTCTCTTTCCCCTTAAGGAACTCCAGACTTGACTGTCCAAGAGACCCGGAGACCAGAGTTTTCCCCACTATCCCTGCCACCCCTCACCCAGAAGGGAGCACCCAGGTAGGGCAACCCAACGGCTCTGAGACAGCTTGGCCTGTGCTTGGGTTTGCTGAGTTCCATGGGAGACACAAGGACCACGTAAAGCCTCTGACCTTCCTGAAGGCATTCTGTGTCCTGTGAGCATTTTGTGGAGGTTGTTGGGGGGCACAGAAAGGGGAAAGGAAAAGTTTCCTTTGTTTTCCTCCACACTATTCATGTATTTTGCAGGCAGACGAATTCCTAAATTTTGTATAAGAGTAGATGGATAATATTAAAGCGTAAACTACGGTCGTCTCCAGTGTGCTGGGTGGAGTCAGAGTGAGTGAGACTTTAGTGAAGGTGAAAGTGAAATGTACATCACAACCTGACTGTGGAGGCAGGGGGGGGCAGACTTCACACTGTGATGCGTGTGAGTGTGGGAGGACTATCGCAAGCAGGAGGCATGTAGGTGTGAGTGGGTGTGGGCATGTGAGAGTGTGAGTTTGTGAGAATGTGAAGTTGTATGAGTGTGGGTGAAGATGTGTGTGAGAAAGATTGTGTGTGAAAGTGGAATTGTGTGAGTTTCCCTGGAGTTTATATCACTGAGCCAGTAAAAACTGGTCCTACATAACCAGAATGTAGGCCAAGGCCATACATAAAGTTCAATAGTATAGATGAAAGCACTTTGAACCTGGAAACGTGATATAACAATGTAAAGGAACAGACCACCTTTTAGCGTCATATGTGTGGTGGAGTTGGTACTTATTTATTTTCTGGTTATGTCAACAAAATGTTTCTTTGAAAATAACACATAACATTCTAGGTTTTCTCTCTGCTATTTTGTCTGTGAACCCACAGAGAGGTGCCTGGCTCAGTTTCTGTCAGGTTGGGACTCAGAAAATGGAAAGAAAGAGGCCTCTACAGAGCCTAGCTGGCATGGAAGAGGACTCTAAGGAATATAAATCATCTCTTGAAAGCCACTAATATATAGCTTTCATGCATATATTACAAATTACAAGTTCAGGTCACATTTGTACCACAGGATTATGGTCCGAAAGAATGAGAACTAGGATTGACACTATCTGTGAGAATCTGGATAGTTCATTTAGTGTCCACAGTGGACTGATATTCATAGAGGCTCAGTGTGAATCACACTCAGTACTCCCACACCCCAGGCCTCACACAGGGAGAGGGGAGAGAGGTCTCAGCCTGCTCCATTTGTGGGTCAGCGCTACTGTGGCTGGAAAGTGAGGCCACTGTTCAGATACTTCTAGAAACACACCAGGGAGAAGCTGTGTACTTGGCAAAGGGTGGCTGTCTTGCAGGGATGTGGGCAGTAGGCAAGGCTGGCCTTTAATGTTGCTAGTGACAGACACTCTAATGAAAGTTTAGGGGGTTAACTTTATAGTTCAAAGTCAATTGACTTCCTTCTGGTCACTCACTATTGTAGAGAAAGCGAGTGACTGGGAGACAAAAGACACTCTAAGTCATGACCTCCAGAAGGGGGAATGAAAAAATGCCATTTGGTTAGGCAAATATATTAAGATCATTTACATCTGAATCTATTTTTTAATAAATTTGCTTTCTTTGTAGCCTAGGTGTAGTTTGCTCATTTCTAGCAGATAACGGAATGACTCATTAAGTGTATATTCTTAACATCTACTCATGTACGTAAAAGAAAACCTTGTCTTTATCCTTAGACATATTTCCCATAGGGAGGATGACGTCCTGCATAAGCAGATACCTTAAGAGTACAGGCTCTAGTACTCAGTGGCTATCACTGTGTCCTTCATGCAAAAGGTGGGGGTGATATTTTAGGGGCTCCCTTAGCAGGAGTCACTGACATCAGAATGGGGATAGGTGTTATTAGGGAAGAAGCCTTGTTAATGGAAATGAGTCCTGGTCTAGGTGTGATCCCAGAAGCTGCTGCCAGAGGACGGGGCTGGGGCATGGGGAGGGATGGAGAGGACGGAGGAAGTGAAAAATGGAAAGGGGCGGGCAGGAAGTGAGGAGGGGAAATGGGGAGAGAGAAGGAAGAGAAAGCCTGAAATGATTAAAATATTAAATCAAAATTAAATCAGAAAACTGAGGTCAGGCAAATGGTTACATACGTAATCTGGTTTCGCCAGCATACTTACGAAGAATGACGTGGGTGATAACGAATGCAAATATAAAGACTGTCAGAAAAGACAGGGATAAAATAAACATATAAAAAAATCTGTAGTTTCTTTTCCCCACACAGTTGCCTACCCAGGGACAGTGGTGATCAAACCGTTCTGAAATGAGAGGCAGAAAAAGAAAAGTGGAAATCAATTAATAAAATGACTTTTTACTTGATGGATCCTCTTCCCCCATACTCTACTAATAATATAACAAAACAATATCATACCACAGATCTCCAAATTAACTACTCAGATGCTTACATTGTTCTTTTACCAGCACCCAGCTGTTTCAAAAAAACTAGGTGTATCTACTGTTCACAAACGGTCAATAAGTAGGCACATAGATTCTCATTAGAATTAGAAAGGTCGAGATGTCCCTCTTTCTCGAAGGAGAGCTTCATGCAGTCACGGAGCAATCTTCCATAAAGATGGCGCCAGCACCTTCTGATGGTGTTGGCCTGCGAGGGGCTAGATGTGCTACTGGGTAGCTACCTGGTATAGTAGGTGGCCATAGAGAGGGGTCACAAGGGACCTGGGGCAGGACAGAGGGACAATCTTTTGTCTTCACATCCCAGTTACTCATGTTTCACAAAAACTATTCACAAATATTAATGCATTTGGCCTCCAAACATTTCTATGAAGAAAATGATGTTGCCCTATTTTATAGGTGAACAAGCAGAGGCTTGAGCACACAGAGGCTGCAGACAGAGGGCAGCCAGCTCACAGGCAGTAGAACCAGCAGTTGAGCCAGGAGTTTGGGAGCTGCTCCCTCCCCTGCTGCACAGGCTGCCTGTGGCACCCTAAGTGCGAACTCAAGGCCTGGGATGCATTTGTGATTTGTCCTTCTCCTTGCAAGCGGTGGCAAAGCGCTTCTCTTTACTACTCAGCTGCTCGGGGATTCAGGAGCATGCTCAGTGTCATTCTAACGGAGCTGCTCACATCAGGCTGCCTGCAGCGCCTTGGGGGAGGAAAATGCTCAGGACACAGCTCAGTTTTGCACTCCCGGCTCTTTTCAAAGCTCACCTTCTGCACAATTTTTTTGGTTTAACTATCTATTATGTGCTTTAAAAACATACAGAGAAGGCTGTATGAGGTGTGACTATACGAATAAAACAAATAGATATGGGCAGTCTGTCAGTTTTATGACCCTCTCCTCTTGTGTCGTAAAACCGCTCACTTCACAGGTGATGCTGAATACCTGCTTCTTGAAAAGGGCTCAGGGACACCTGGATGAGGGTTGGTGGCACAAGAATTGTAAGGGAACCTCTGTGGTCAGCAAGTGCAACCAATCTGAGCAGAGGACATGAGGACAAATTTCAGAGCTCACTGGCTTGGTGACAGCCCGATGGCCCATAAGAAGCTGGCACTTGACTGAAGTAATTACTTTTGGCATACCCGTATGAGTTACATGCTAACGCTGCCGCTCAGCCCTGAGTAAAAACAGCCTCACTGGGCTCAAAGGGAGGGTGAGATAAACAGATGGAGTGCAGGGTATGTTTAGGGCGGCGGAAATACACTGGATAATGGTAGATGATATCATGTATTTGTCTAAAGCCGTAGAATATATAAGGCCAAAAAATGAGCCCCAGTGCAAACCATAGGCTTTGGATGATTCTAACATATCCGTGTAGGACTGGCAAGTGCGTAAATGTGCTCACGCTGGTAGTGGGGTGTTGACAGTGGGGTAAGGTGAGGTAGTTCCTGGTGGGTGTCTACAGTCACTCTCCGTACCTTCCTCTCAATTTTGCTGTGAGCCTAAAACTGCTCTAAAAATTAGAGTTTTTACATATCACACGATCTCCACCTTCTCAAGTCACTGATCTGCAGTCTGTATGAGAGTTCTGTGAGAAGTACAATAAGAAAAAAGTCAGAATTCCTTAGCTAAGTCTTCTAGGCTGCTGTTTTGAGAAAACCATTTTTCTTTCAATCCAACTAGAAAATGTGAATAAGAGTGGATCTCACAGCGCTAGGTGAGAATCTCCCTCCAACCATATAGCGGACACAGGGTAGGGTGGCGGAGGTTCACTGACACTAGGAAACCCCATGAGGGACAGAGGTCCTGTGTCTCTGCAGCTTAGCTCTTGGCAGAGGCACAGTACAAAGCAGTGACAGGTGGTGGATTGGTACGGCCTGGTCCTGGAGGCCCCCTGGGAAACCATGGCTCTGTGAGGGGTGTGGAACCAGGCTCCCCAGTAGCTCTGACTGGAGGTCATTTCTGTTTGGAAACTTGTTTGTCGAAAACTTTTTCTTGGCTGATAAAACCTCAGAAAAAGTGAAGGCATGCTGGGCAATTCTTTCACCTGCCACGTCTCATGTCCGCATTGTTCTGTGGCTGAGGTCATGGCGGTCAGTGGGCCCAGCAAACGTGGAGTCCAAGGGCGAGGAGAGCCACCACCCCAATCCTGTGCCCTACCCCGTTTTCTTCCCAGGCCGCTGGGGATGAGCAGCCTGAGGCTCAGGGTGCCTTGCTCCTCATCACAGCCATGTATCTTCTTCCTCATCTTTTCTTCCCAGGGGTCAGATACCAACTGCATCCTGACATCATCAGATGGTTGCCTTCAGCAACAGACTCCTGCCGAGACCCTACTGGCAGCCTAGATGGTCCTTCCTGAGAAACTTCTTGTCATCCTTCAAACACCAGGCTCCCCAGACTCCCAGCTGCCCGCTGTCCCACCCAGAACCCAAGGTACCATTTGGACCCATTCTTCCTTTGTCCCCAGATCCAACTCCTAAGCAAGCCCGTCACATCTGACTTGCCTTTATCAACGCTAATGTGAGTTTTACTCATTTTTGTCTACTGAAACATTGTACTCTAAGCCTAATAAATGTTTGGGATTTATGACCAAGTAAACCCATACACTACCAGAGACATCTGCAAGAGCAAGGAGGTTGTCCAAAGTCACTCAGGTAGGGGAGCACAAAATGGGGGTAGGAGCCCAGTCCATCTGTCCCCAGACCCTAAGCTCCTGACCAGTCTGTGCCACACTGACTTCAGTGAGCACCTTCTATGTCCCCAGCATTGTCATAGATGCTAGGCATACTGAGAGAAATAACAGCAACATAAGACTCCATGGTTTCAAAGAGTTCCTTATCTTATTTGGGGAGGACACTATTTTCAGGATCTGAAATATTTCCCAGATGCAAGAAACACACTGCTAATCACGCTAATTTAGCTTCTAAATCAGCCTGCGCCATCACCATTGTTGGCTGCACGTGACATTCTCCCTTGGTGGGTCAAAGACAGAGCAGGCCACAAAAGCACAGACGGAAGCCTCCAGGCTGGCCCTGTCCCATGGAGGGAGAGCTGCCCTGCTCCCTGAATGTGCTGAGAGGGCCAGGTGGGAAGCTGAGGTGCTGCAGGGGTGGATCTGAGTGGCCACTTCCAGGTCAGAAGAGTAGACAAGAATTGGGCACAAGCTGAGCTAGGGAGAGAGCAAGGGGCCACAGCTGACACCCAACCTGTCTCCCAGGGACCCGAGTGAAGCAGTAATTGGCTGGTAGGAGAAACATCTGGAGGAGGGGAGGGGACCCCAACAGCTGGTGAGGCTAGTTGCATGTAGAGAAGTTTCAAGCAGCTGTTATTGGAAGTTAGTTTGTATATTTTCTGTGTGGGAAAATGGAATCTGTGTCTTGTGTGCTGAAGGTGGGTGAGTGTGATGGGAAGTTCTTCAAAGGAGCATTTCCATGGTGGTGCACACTTACAATCCCAGCACTCAGGAGGATCACCAGGAGTTCAAGGCCGGCCTAAACTACATAATGAGACCCTATCTCAAAATAAAAAATAAAATAACATAAGCACTTTGGAGTTGTTGTACCCTTTGATGCCGAGGTCTGCATCCGGACAGAGGGAGTGATCTCTACACCACAGCCTCTCTGCAGGGAGGAGCTATTTCCTGAGGCAGGGCTGCTGCACAGAACAGAATGCTGGTGGGAGGGAGCTGCAGTTCTCTAAAATAACTATGAATTAGCGACCTCTGGTAGCAATGTGCAGCTATGCAATTCAGAGAGGACTTGTTTCCTCTTCACCGGGGTCACGCCAGAGGGCAGGGGTCGTTTGTAGTCATCCTGGTAGCACAGTCGGAGCAGGTACTGACAAGTATAGGGGAGATGACTTCCACGGCTTTTCTATGAGTGATGGCTGCTCCTGGTGGCCAGGAGGGGGCAGTGGACAGTGCTGGTGGCAGGTGAGATTCTGGCCATGGTGAGCAAAGAGAAAGCGAAGTCCTTGTCATTACACTGTGCTCAGAGCAGGCTGAGAGCAGGAAGATGCAGGCTCAAGGCTGAAGGAACAGTAGAGGTGCCTGTGAACCAGGGAGGTAGGAGAGGTTTCATTCAAGGCTCTGAGAGTGCTACGGAGAGACCCAGGAGCTGAAGTGCAACCAAATCACCTATCTCAGATTCTCAGAGGGAAAAGAAGGCGCCACTAAAACGGCCAGTGGAAGCACAGTTCCAGAAAAAGGGATGTGGTCCTGTTCTGCTTGCCTCCATTTTATTAATGATTAAAGAAAGCTTCCAGGCATGGAGTACCTATTATAAGCATCATCTCCTTCACCTGAGAAAAGCCTTTGGCTGTGGTCACTATGCCCCTGATTCTGCAGCCCAGGAACCCCCTGTGTAGGGGAGACACCTGGGCCTGCTGCAGCTGTGGGCTGAACCACTTGGGACCCTAAGCTGTGTTTCTGCGCTTCTATGTTTAAAGGAAGATTTAATTTCTGGGAGCAATTGAATGGAATAAAAGAGACCTTAGAAATCAGAAGTGGAAAATTATGAACATTGGACAGGGTCTAAAAACTGAAATATGGAAAGAAACGTATTTGCAAAAGGTGTGCTTGAAAGCTCCCAGAGACAGAAATGAAATATTTGGAAAAATGTTAAAAATTTGAAGCCTCTGAGGAGATCAGCCTCTGATGCGGGCCCTCCAAATGGGATCCACAGCCTGGTATAAATCACATCCTGCGGCCAGAATAGGCAGCCCAGAGCTAGAATTCTGTTTTCCATGCAGCTTGGGCACAGTCAGAAGTGTGTGTGTAGGGAGGGCACTTCCAGCCTGTTTCCCCAGACTGCCTTGGGAATCCTGTGAAATAAGGGATGGAAATGTGCAGTTGAAGTTTAAACCTTCTAATTTAAATGTTAATTGCATTCAAATTAAGTTAAATGTTTTTAAAGGTTTGAAGTGGAAAGTTACTTTTCTTTATACCTCAGGCTTTTTAACCTCCAAAATTAGAAAACTTTTGCCTTATAAGGTATTTTTTGTTTGTGTTTTTGAATGTTAGATACAGTAAATGTTGAGATACAGTGGTACACAGACCCTGGTCTTTAGGGTCACCACATAATTTATAAAGTTATGCAACAGGAACATTTAAATATTAAACTGGCTAAAGTATTTGAGGGTCAAGTCCTCAGACACTAAGGAATTCATGCTGTTCCAAGTCTTCCAAGAAGATCTAACAGCTTTGCCCCTGTGTTCAATGACTAGTGAGGTTTCAGGAAAGCAGTCTTATCTGCCTGACCCCACCTCCTTCTCTTCCTGTAGGATCCCAGTCTTTGGATCCAACCCCGCCATGTGCCAGACTGGGAGAAGCTGGCACTGGACTGAGGTATTAAGCCAACTTCAGAGCTCCCACCCAGGGCTGCTTTCTTTGCTGATTCCCTGCTGCTGGCAGGATCACGGAATGGTACATGACCAGTAGGTCCAGTAGGTCAGGGGGACAGGGTAAAAGGACATTACTGTGCAGGACTGCCACTGCTGCCGGTGGTTTCCTGGGCTCTTCTGGTCCAGGGCTTCTATGCTCTGTAGTTTATAGAAAACTCCTGTTCCGGGTCTGGAGATGCTTACCCTCCAGACCCGGGACAGGAGGCTTCCATGAACCTGGGAGACCCTGCGAGACCTCCTTCCTGTCCAAGGAGACTTCTTGCGCAGGAAGGAGGCTTCAGTCTCACCACGGGACCAGACGAGAAATAGACAGAACGGCTTGGTGCTGGTTACAGCTGAGACTGTGCGAGATCTTTGAGCCAAGAACTAAGGGGGAGGTTTCTTCCCCCATCTTCTCTTAGCTCTTTTTCTGAATTCTGCTTAATTTGATGGAAAAACAAAATTAACTAATTCTGTGGCCTTAAAGCATTACTGTAGCACTTCTACGCAGGGATTTAATTTTTCCATGTAAAACGTTCGATTAGATAAACTCTAAGATACCTTTGAACTGGAAAATTAAATGCAAAAGGTCAGCATTTTATTAGTGCTTGTATGGATTCTTCTGGTCTTGAGTCTTTCCCAATGTCTTATAAATTAAGATTCTGTTGCTTTTAGCTCTTTTTTAAAAAACTAAAGTCTTTCAGTGAAAAACCAGTTAGTAAATGTAGAATTATTGTCACCTTTGTATTTCAATTTAACATCACCTTGGAGAGTCACTGGGAAAGTGCCTCCCTCCTTCTCCCCACTTCCGTGGTCCCCACTACATGTTAAGTCACTGGCTCTCTCTGGGCACAAGAAGATGACACTTGACCAACAGATAACAAATGTCTGTTCAGCTCCCCAAATGGACAATTTTATACATTTCTATTTCCTTCAATTGTCTAGATTTAACATTGGTGTTTAACTCTGGTTTCCAGTGTGGAGGAGATATCATGCTCCCATGAAGAGGGAGGAGCATGCATGTGAGACATAAGCATTTTGAGCAAGTTATACCATGAGTTAGATCTGCTGATTAGAAACAGAAATGCTTATGAAGCCATAGAGAGTAGACATAAAAGGCCTTGCTAGAGAGAGTGAGGGAGAAGGCAGGGACAGATGATTTCACTTGTAATGGAAGTTATTTTTATAAGCAGATGTAAAAAATTGAATAGAAGTGAAATTACTTTAAATAAATAAGTTGGCCGATTGGGACCCAAAAGGAAAACACATCATGCTCCAATTTTGGATTAGAGAAGGTGAAAGGGTAATTTTTTTTATTGTTTTTGTGTTGTTTTGAGTTTGTCTTCCTTGTTGTTTTGTCAGTTTTTTAATTTTTAAAATAAAAAATATTTTAAAAAGAAAGGGTAAATTTTAACCAGACAGAAGGAAATGAATCTCCTTATGATCTACCTATCCCAGGACTCTCCCCTTTGGTAAGAATTAGGACAGCCCACTGTGGAAAGCTGTGAGCTACTTGGAATCTGGGAGGAGGGTGGTGCTATGGTTGATACATTGTGTCAACTTGGGGAGACTAGAGGTTTGGCTGAGTGACTCAGGAGGAAGCCAAGGTGCTTATTTTGTATACATCCTGAGCCTGTGGAAGAGGATGGCATGGAGACTGTGTGAGTGAGCTACATACCCCTTGGGTGGGGGTAGGCTGTTTACAACGTAAGGGAGGGAAAGAGGCTGCTTTGCTGCCATTCCTCCCTTTTGCTGGTTGTTTTTGCTGTGCTCTGCTGCCATGAACAGTTTGCCCTCTGCCACGTGCCACTCTGCCTCTGAACCAGCCAAGTATGGACTGAAACCTCCACAAACTGTAAGCTAAATAAACCTTTCCTTCCTTCATTTTGGGCGTTGGGTGTTTTGTCTCAGCAACAAGAGAAAAGTAACTAAGACAGGTAGTGTTATGGTTTGTGCCTAAATGTCCCTGCAAAGCCTCCTGCAGTCATGCGGGCAGGCTTCTAGATGAGAGAGAATAAGTGATGTGAGTTCAAATTTTTTGTATCCTTAAGCACATAGTCTTTGTATACTGAGGGTCTTCAGTGACTCTGCAGCCTTCGCTTTCTGGAAAAAGCTCCACTATGGGTAAGTGCTTGAGTACTGGGGGTTCTCCATTCTGGGTCCGTGCCAGCCCCAGACCCGAACAAACCCCTCCCAGCACAAGCCTCACACTGCCTTTGGGTTTGCAGGGCCAGCAGGCAAGTTGGGGAGTCTCTCCTTGATTATCCACCAAATAAAATAAATTGTTTTCCAAATCCGATAAATGAGCTTGTGCTATTATCCACCACCCTCGAGAAACTTCTCAATTCTTTCTGGAAATTACTGCCTTTTAAATCGTAGCGCCATGTGAGATCAGCATGGCTGAAACACCTGCGGGGATGTCTGGATTTCAGTTCTTCACACTGCTTGTTTCACTCACTCTATACAGAGCCCATGAGCCAGGCAGCATGGAGCCTCAGAGCACAGCCCAGGAAATGGAGTCACCACTGTCTAGGAGCAGAGATTCTGAGGTCTGTATATTGATTTACTGCTTTCTTCACATTCATGAGTCTGATGTTCTTTCTTATTCAGTTACTAAGATTTTTCAAATCCTCAGTTTGTCCTCAAAGTCAAGATTTCAGAACTGAGTTATCTTGTGGGTATGTTATACACAGAAGTAATTCTCTTAAAAACATTTAAATTTGGTTCCATATGTACATAATTGGAAGATCGTCTTCCCAATGAGTATGCTTTTCCAAATTTAACGTGCTTTGAGATACTGTAGCAAAGAATCGACATCCAGGCACAGAGAGCTTGTCTGTGAGCAGGATTTAACAGCTTGATGGAAATGATGCTACTTCCTATATGAAGCAGACTGTGATCTGTCCAATGAGAATCTTTTGAGAAGTAATTCAGAAGCATGGGAAGGGGGCTCTTTGCAAAGATGCTTTATTTTTCTAAGCTGAAGATGTAGATCCAACTTCTTTGCTGGTAATATTAGAACGCAAAACCAGCTCAAGAAACACTAATCTGTACTGTGCTAGATACTTTTAAGGCACTTCAATATGTAATATCGCAGCCTGTGACAAAAATCACACACCTAGGGGGATACCTTGTGCCTCACAATTGTCACTAAAGCCAGGACTATGTAGATTGGTGCCCCCAACCCTCCTCTGACAGCTTTATCTGGCATCTTTCTATGAGGCAGCTATTTGTTTATAACAGCCATAATGGCCCGTCTCAAAAGGCATTGACCAGGAGCCAGATTTGGTAGTGCACATCTATAATCCCAGTACTCTGGTAGGCTGAAACAGGAGGATTGCAAGTTTGAGCCCAGTCTAGGCAATGTAGTGACAGGTGAGTCCCTGTCTTTGAAGAGTTATAAAGGGCTGGAGTTACAGCTCAGTGCAAAGGCCCCTGGTTCAGTTCCCACTATGGGAAAAAATAGTGTTGGACAAAAGTTTCCTCCTCTGAGGTTCTACAGTCTAAGATCTGAAGGCCACATGGGCCCTGGCCATCCAGAATGCTCAGTCAGGGGTCCTTGAGACTCAGTGCAGTTCTCTGGGGACAAATCCTGCTGCCTCAGTTTGTGATATGAACAGGGGCAAAGCCAGACTCAGGTAGGGCCTCTGCGGGTCAGAACTCATCTGTAGAGTTTCCTATAATCCTCATAGCCACAAGGACATCTGAGTCCCTGCAGCAGTTGCTGTTCCAACTTCTTAGCTGGCTGGGATTTCAGGGTGTGGGTCTGAGATTCTGACATAGTTAGAGGCCACTAACAGGACAGAAAACAAATTCCTTAATCTGTTACTCATTAAACACATGATTTATGTCTTTTCCAGTCAGTCAGGGACCTATCTAGAGGTTGGACCTGCAGATGCCCAATGGGTAAGTCAAAGCAGGCTAAATTTTGGCACCTCGGCTTTCACTTTTTTCCTGCCCCATTTATTACCTTAAAACTTTGGCACAGATCTCTGCTCAGCTCTGCATGTAGGCATGCTAATCACTCAGGAAGTGTCTGTATTGTAAGACTTACTAGCCCTAAATTTACCTATGCTATTTCATTTCCATTTAAGACTGAGAATACCAAGATAAGAGCAACTAGAGTAATTTTCAGGATTTCCAGGGACATCCAATTACCAGCTTTTATGACATCCAGCTCTAGACCCCCTGGCATGATGTCTAGAAGTCTCCAATCCTTTAATCACCTCATACTCCAGGAAAATCAGAGCCTCACATACTACCCTGTGGAGAGATCACCTTCTCAAGCAAGAACAATCCACCAAATCACCCCTTAAGCCATGAGGATTCCTTTAGAGCCAGGAAACCAGGACTGAGATAATGATCAGACCCTGGCCCCACAAAACTATTCTCTGTTCTGTTGTGAAGGGGCCAATCTGATCCTCCTCTTCAGACCTGTGCCTTCTTCAGTTCTTCAAATGGAAGGCCTTTCCCTGTTTTTTCTTACTCTCCTTTGTTAGGGGACCAGCTTGATCTTTGTCAGAGCTGTGCCCCCCACAACATTTTCTCCTACCACTTTGAATTAAGGCATTTTCCTGTAAATCCATGCTGAATGCCCCAGTTTTATTTTCTGCTATCGTTGTTGCAAGGACCCATGCTAGCCGATGACAATTTTCACAGTCCTTTTGTCCCTTGGGTTCAGGGTTTGACGATCTACTGCAAACACCAGGCTTGAGGGGTGCTGCTGGGTGTGGCGGGTCAAGCAGCCATTCCTGCTAAGTTCCAGGGCAGCTGCATCCGAGGTTGTGTTTGGCCATTGCTGCTAACAGCTCGTCTACATTTGGCACTGCTGTGGTCAGTCACCCTCTGGCCTTGAGGTTTCTCACTCACTGCTCCTTATACTCAGATGAGTATGTATTCTAATTTCCAATGGCCTGCTGGCCAGTTCTACACAATTGCTCCAAAGACATCCAGCAGGCCCAGAGCTCTGTGCATTATACCCCATTTGCTCTCTCTGGCTCACAAATTCATTTCTTAGCTAGTAGCATCTCGGTCATCCAGTGGCCCATGTTGGCAGCAGGAGTGCATTCATTCCCTGCTGTCTGCCCCTCTCCCCTTCTCCCCTCACGTACAAGTAAGCATGCATTTCTGGTCTTTTCTGTCCTTCCACTCCCTTGTTTCTAAAGGCCACTGTAACGTCCATGCCCTTATGAGCCACTGTTAGATTTTCCTGGTTTCCCCCTTCAAGGTGTCCCCCACGTTGTCACCAGAGGAACAAGTTAAGCTCCAAGCAGGTGTGGGACCTGCTCGACTATCAAACACTAGCCTCATAGTGCACTGTTGAAATGACTCTAAGTCTGAGGATCTTGATCTGCATCCTGACCTTTTGTCTATTTAATGATATCACTCAGGCAGTTTTTTTGGATACACTATAAAAGTTTCTTCTCCTCTCAAAAACTATGATCCTGTGGCTAAATAAATCTTCTTAAGAACTGAAGTCAATTGTGTCTGCCCTCCACAAAATGAGGAAGTGTTGCCGGCCCTGCCCAGGAGAAGCTATAAATAAAGAATTTACAAGAATTGGAGCTCTCACAGACTCAGGTTCGGCGCAGAACTAATTGGTGGCTCCAAAAGCAGTCAGAAAATACAAAGTACACATAAATACAGCTGCCAGCGGACTCCAGTCTGTACGCACTTCTTAGCCTCTAAATATAGCATGTTGTTTTTGTTTCTTGTTGTTCATACAAAGCAAGTAAACACTTCACTGAGTCACTGAAGTCTAATCAGAAGATCTTTAATTACTTTTCTGAACAAAGGGACTCAGAAGAACAAGCAAAAGGGTCTCTCATGGTTGGGACAGACTTCATAATTTGGTGGGTCCATTGCAAAAGGAAACTATGGGGCAGTTTATTAAAAATTTATTGAGAATTTCAAAATGACTTTGACAAAGCATGCCATCCACCTTGATCCTGTGTGAGTGCACCCTGGAGTAGGGCCTGCCACCTGCCATGGCTTTATGGCTTGGGAATATGATTTTCTGTCTCGTGGCAGATAAATATCTAGGGGTCCTACTGGCATTTTTGACAGGACTGACAGAGGGTTTCTAAGTACACTGTTTAGTGAGGAAGTTATAATTAGAAATTAAATTTAGCAGTAGCCAACATCCCCTTGTGGGCAAGGAGACAAAGTCTTCCCAGCTGTCTTGGATGGAGCAACAGATGATCCCCCCACAGAGGCCCATTTCAGACCTCCAGGCCTGTGGTGGGAAGATTTCAGGCTGTCTGCGTTTCTGGAGCTTGGGAAAGGCTGAGTGGCTGAAGGTGTGATGGAAACAAGGGGAATGAGGGAAGGAGGGGAGAGAGCAGGAAGACAGGAGACGAAGAGTCAGCAAGTGCTAAGACTGTCCAGTCTTGCATCTAGTTGTTTTGTGAATATCAGAAACTCTGGGCTTAACTCCTAAGGCAGGAGTTCTAAAAAGTGTTTAATTCCCTAATGCTTTGAAAAATATAATGTAAACTACAATCTATCCCCACCAGCCCCAAATGCTCACCCATTTACCTTACGATTTCTGAAAGCCTGCTCTTCGGCAGTGGGGAAAGAATGGATGGCTTACTGCTTTAGTTCATGGAAATGGAAGTGATGACTTAAAATTGAGTAGTCCTAGGAATCTGGAATGGAGCGGGGAACATGTGCCTACCGACTGCATGCCGTGCATATGTGCCATTCTCCAGGCGCTGAAGGCGCAGATGGTAACAGCCCAGCTGCAGGTGCCTGGCACCCTGGCTCACTTGGGATAACTCACTCCAAATGGAGCTGCTTTGCTTGAGCTTCACTCCAAGGTCTTTGTAACTATAGGCCACAGTCAAGCAATGGATCCTGACATAAATTTAGTGGGTCACGACCAGCATTAAAAACTAAAACAAATAGAAGGTACCCGGGCATCACCTATGGTACAGGTCCTGATTCATGAGCTTTCATCTTGAAATTGTTTCACACTGGATCTCAAAGAAAAATGCATTTTTACTGTGAGTTGTAGGAAAACACAAGTATGAAAACTACTGCTTGATTTAAATTTAGCTGGCACATGACAGGCATTAAAATACTTGTTGAGTAAATAAGTATATGCTTACACTGTATCTGAAACAGGCCTCAATACATGATGAGTAGTTTTTAACGATGTCACGTCTATCTTGCCATAAATATATCACGATTACTGATCATACTTAGTTTTTTAAAACTTAGAATTTCTCTTGAGATTTTTAACTTGTACTTCTGGGTGTTTGAGGGTAAGTGCCATAACTTTTATTTATTTTAGGTTGGGTGAGGGAACTTTTTTTGCAGTTAAGAATACTAGCCTAGTCATAGAACCGAAAGAGCAACAGATGAAGTGGATACAGCAACAAGGATATCAAATCCTCTTTTTCCTCTTTATCAGTTCCCTCCCTTCTTTAGCAGATGTGAATGGGCTGCTTGAGAGAGGCACAGTGATCCTCGGAGCTTCCGCACTGGGGCAGAGACAACCATGTGTGTACCTCCCATGACAGCTCTAGTTGGTGTATGATGGGAACCTCCTTGATAGATGAGGAGCCAGAGCCCAAGGGGCTGGAGCTAGGAGACGTTGCAAAATGAGGTGCTCACAGAGCTGGAACAGTGTGCCGGGTGCAGGGCTCGCTCATGGTATCTTGTGTAGCAGGGGGAAGATTTGGAACTCTGCGCCATTAGTGGTGAGGTTCTGCTTAGAAATGGTCACTCTGGCATCAGTGCAGAGGCTGGATTGGAGGTGCAAGAGTGGGTGTTGGGGAGTCTTCTAGGAGCCCTGTGCACAGGAGAAAAATAACAGCAGCTTACGGCTGGCCATGGCAGGGCAGAGAGAGAAATGGCTAAAGCTGGACTCCACCTATTAAGCAAAAAGTACAGACCAGGGTGATAGATTAGGCAAGGAAGGTGCGGCAGAGGAATGAGTCAACTGGGACTCTCAGGCATACAAGGCATTGACACTCAGCAAGGCGCTGGCCCTGGAGAGGCTGAAGTGGAGTCTTTTGTCTCCTCAGGCACAGACGTCCAACAGGCAATTGGATATGGAAGCGCAGAGCTCTGAAGAGAGGTCAGAGCTAGAGACAAACTGAAGAGAGAGAAAGATTTCTGGAAGGCAAAAGGGAGCAGGGCACAGAGCTGAACACACATTCCCCAGAGACACAGAGCCAAGAGCCACACACAAATAAAAAAGGACAGAGCAAGTTAAAAAAGACGCACACACTAGGAAAGTGAGACAGACAGAAACAGACTTTCAAGATGTGGTTGCTGTGGTTTTTCTGGGTATTAAAAAAAGTATTTTTAAAGCTGAGTTGCATTCTGGTAATTCCAGGCAGAAAAGAGATGAGCACTTGGGCAAGGGGTTACACCCTCTGCTGCCTGAGAGCAAACCTGAGGGCACAGTTCTTGTACACAGCCGGCCTCTACACATTGTTCTTATGGTTTAGAGCTAGAATGTTCCTCCAAACTCTCATGTGTTCAGAGGCGGGGCTTTTGGAAGGTGATTGGATGATGAGGTGCTGATACTTATCAGTGGATTAGTGCCTTGATGAATCCGTGACTCCATGTGCTGTTGGGAGGTAGGGCTTGGTTGGAAGAGCAGGGTCACTGGGAGTGTGACCTGGAACGGTGTATCTCCCTCCCCAGCCCCTCCCTTCTCTCTCTGCTTCCTGGTTCTCATGATGTGAGCACCTTTCGTCTACCAGATCCTTCCCTGCTGGGGGCTAGCTGATTATGGACTGAATCCCCAAAGCCCTGAGCCAAACATCTTTTTAAAATTGTGAATATCAGGCATTTTGTCCCAGAGACAAGAAAGTGACCAAGACAGATGTGCATTCATCCTGCTGGAGTGTCATTAACTAATCCAGGTAAATTGAAAATGTTCCCTGGAGAGCCTAGAAATTCTGTAGATGGGAGTTCTCTGTTGGAGTAGCATGTGCTTTCCAAAAAGTCTCACTGGCCTCTCCAGTGACCACCACCTCCCTGAGTGCTGATGCCATTTATGCCTGAGAGTCTCTGTTGACCCTCTCCTCTGCTACACCTTCCTTGTCTAATCCATCATTAAATCCTACAGTCTAATTTTTTTGTGAAAACAAATTTCAAATAAATAAAAGCACAGAATAAAAAGACATTGTATGTTTTAAAATTTACTTTAAATGTATTGCTTACTAGACTTCTCTAACAAATAATTTTAAAAGTACATGTATGCATGGATCTCAGTCCTTGCCTAGAGTATTTGATAGAAGGATGTAGAAAGTGCTACAGAGTTGGTCATGCAGGGATTCTGCTTCTATAAGGCTTGGATTTCTTACTCTACATTTGTACTTGGATCTCTGATTATGAATTGTTGGCCCAAGGAGCTGGACTGTAGGCAGACAATGGGCTGGCTCTGCCTGAGGGAGAGCTCTGGCTTCTGTGATTATGACAGTAATAGTGATTTGCTAAAAATAAACAAGTCAGGGTTCTGGCTTTGTCTCCCGTTCACATTAAAAGCTTGGTTAATGTAAGTCTGTCCTGATGGAACGGCACTGTTCTTGGCATCTTGACAAAATCAGAGGTTGGACACTGCGTGCATGGCCCAAGACTAAAGCTTCTAGTGACTTCTCCCCATTATCCATGGAGTGTGCCAGTTTAGCACTGCCTTTGCTCATTTTATTTCCAGCCCTGCCCTCCATCCTTGCTTCTGAGTGCTATCCTGAGACTCAGGGGTGTTTGGCAGATACTTAAGTACTCTACCCATGGGAACAAATCAAGACTCATTAAAACTTCATGGGGTGGCAGTTTGACTGTTCTCACTACAGGGCCAAATTCTTGACTCAGTCCCAGGTTCCTCCCCCCACACTAGTGGCTTCTCTGTGTCTAACAATATTTAACATGGGTGGAGTCATTGCTGGGACCTTGGTGATGCCAACTAAGAACTCTGGGGTGGTGTCTGAAGCCAGCCTGGGATGAACACTAATCCTAAAGAATTATAAACAAAACTCCCAAGTAGCATATTTGCACAGTTCTTCATCCTGTCGGAGCTGATGAAGCTGAAATCAGCCAGAAGGTCTTGGAGGGGAGCACTTGTCTGACCTGGACCCAGTTCTGGGGTCCCAAATGATTCACCATGTTGTCCTGAGGCTCGTCCATCTGGTGAAGGCTAGAGTGTTTGTCCAAAGTAGAGTCTTCGGAGTCTTGGTTACCCAGCCTCTCATGAAAGCTGTGCCTCCTCAAGTCCACCTGAGCTGTGTGCCTGTCACCTGCTCTGCTTTGTTCTGTGGCCCCCATAGCAGGGAAGATGCCGCTTATAGCAGAACTGTCCCCTGGTCTTTCTCTGTTACTTTCCAGGACTTACCTTCACCACCTCAGTGCTTTTCCTTTATATATCTGGCCCTAGAGGAACTGGACAGGTAGCCACAGCTGGACCTCTCTCGTGCTCTGTTTAGGCTCAGGAGGGCTGATCTCACCCTTTCTGGGCCCTCACATTTATTTTAAACAGCTGCAGCTCAAGTCCTATACCAAGGTTTAGATAGTTCCAGGTGGTTAAACTGAATTATGTACTTTATAGGCTGATGTCATCATGTCATGATACACTTAAATATGTGAATGCTACCTTCTTAAAAAGTATTAATTTTAAGTGGTGCTGGAAAAACTGGCTTTCCACATGCTAAAGACTAAAATTAGACCCAAGACTATCACCATGCACTAAACTAAAGTCAAAATGGAACAAAGATCTAAATATTAAAACAGAAGCACTAAACCCACTGGAAGAGAAAGTAGGTAGAAATCTTGAAGATATAGGGTAGACAGAGAGTTCATGAACAAAACCCAAACTGCATGGGAAATACTTCAATCAACAACTGGGACCTCATCTTATTGAAAAGTTTTTCCACATCAAAAGAAATCATCAACAAGGTAAAAACAAAACACATGAATTGGGAAAAATTTTTAGGCAAATGGTCTTCAGACAAAGGACTTTTATGTAGAACATATCAAGAATTAAAAAGAATCAGGGCCCCCAAACTCAAAGACCCAATCCAAAAATGGGCATTGGAATTGAATACACACTTCTCAGATGAAGAAATACAAATGGCAAATAAACATATGAAAAAATGTTCGTCATCATTGGTCGTTTGAGAAATGCAAACTAAAACAACACTGAGATCCCATCTGACCCCAGAAAGAATGGCCATCATCAAAATACCAACCAATAACAAATGCTGGTGGAGTGTGGGGGAAAAAGGAATCCTGCTGGTGGAATGCAGACTGGTGAAACCACTGTGGAAATCAGTGCGGCGAGTCCTCACAAAACCAGGACTAGATGTCCCACGTAATCAAGCTATTCCCCTTCTGGGTATTGTTCCAGAGGAACCGAAAACACCACAGTGATACATGTGCACCCATATTTAGAGCGGCACAAATTGTCATAGCTAAATATTGGGAACAACCCACATTCCATCAACTGAGGAATGGGTAAAAGAAGGTGTGGTATACAGTGGAGTATTACTCAGCTATAAGAAAGATAAACTTGAGGCTTTTGTAGGTAAATGGATGTAACTAGAGCCCATACTCGTAAGTGAAATAAGTCAGATCCACATGTGTAAACATGGTGTTGTCTCCCTGTGTAAGGACCTGAAAGAGCAAATAAAACCCAAAAGGTACAATAGATGTTGTGAAAGGGAAAGAAATTGCTCAAAGGGAAGGAACAACTAGGATGAGGAAAAGGAGAAAAGAAAGAAAGAAGGAAGGGGAAAATATATGTATATAGTAGGATAGCTGGGATAATTGTCCTGTAGATGTCTATTGTTTTGTTGAAAGGAACAGTTAATGTTTAAATTTTTTGGTGAATTTTGCTTGCTTATATCTGCTAATCTGAACAACTAATTTGAAGACAATATGTAATATAACCATTGGTGAATTCCTACTCTCTTGTTTAGTGAAGCTCTATATTGTTTCTAATGTTTTGTTTTATTATTTTTTATTCTCTTTAATGGTTTGGTCAATCTTGCATTCTTATATCTGATAATGCGAGCAACTTTATTGAAGATAATATGCAATATAACAATCATTGTTAATTTCCTATAATATTGTTTTGAAATTCTGTGTCATTTTTATTGTTTTTGCTTTGTTTTGTTTTTGTCTATGTTGATGTTATTTTGTTGATATTTAAAAAATTCTCTTTAAAATAAAAAATAAAAGTCTTAATTTTATCCTGGGGAAATCAACATGTTCTCAGAAGGAGCAAACTCTCCATTACTCCAATCCCATTAATTTAATGAAGACTGAGTCCTATTGGTTCCTCCTCTGAATTATTTCTGGAATCCGTTCATCTCTTCCCATCTCTCAGCACTATAGCTGTCTAGGATATGATTACAGCCTGAACTTGTCCCTTTGGCTATGAACTGCCACCGTCTGGTTTACCTTGCAGTGGACCCAGGAGGTGTTTTCTAGTAACACACCCTTGATGGGGTCACTCAGTGCCTTTGATGGTTTATATCTAGAGCCCCAAGAGCCACATGTGGTCAACAGCACATCTTTTAGAAGGCTACTGAATCACGGTGGTACTGTCACTAATTTGCTATTAGGAGGTGGAGGTCCTAAGAGGTGAGGATATGGGGCGTGTCCTAGAAGAGTGTATCTCCCTCCCCTTCTTCCCTTCTTTCCCTTTCTTCTTCCTGGCTGTTCAGACTTGAGCAGCTTTCCTTTGCCTGGACCCTTCCTCCATGCTGCTGACCATGCAAAGACTGAGATTTCTGAAATGTGAGCCAAAGTAAACCGCCCCTCCTTTCATTTGTGGGTGTTGGATATTTTGTCCCAGAGACAAAGCGACTAAGACATTGCCCTTTGCCCATCAGTAAGATCAAAGCTCCCTAGCCTAACTGTAAGGCATCCGCTTTCCTCTTACCTGGTTTCAGCCCTTTGCATCTGGAGCCTGTGGACCCTGGGCCCTACCTGTCTGCTCTTGTCCTGGGTTAGTGTGGCTTGTCCTCCCTGCTGCCCAGCGTAGCCTTTCTACTTGCCCGGCTCCCTTTGCCTGGCTCACTGTGACTTACCCTTGGGGTCTCAGATTGCACAGTCCTTCCTCTGGGCTCCTGTCTCTCCCCTAGGCTCCCACACGACCTGTATTTTCCCATATTTCCCGTATTTACCTCCCTGTAGATAAGTGTATGCTCATAGGTCTGTGTTCCTATGCAAGGATCTGTAACCTTTCAGGAGGACCGTGATGGTCACATTCACCAGTGTCTCCCAGCACTCATCCAGCACAGAACTCACCTAGCACACTATCAAGAGTCATGACTGTGAACACAGTGCTCACTCCTCCTGCACAGAGGGTAGTGATCCTGCATGTACGCTGCCAACTTCTGGTCCTGAGGCAAAGCATCAGCATGATCATGGATGGAAAAAAATGCATTGTTTTTCAATTCACTGGTGAAATACAAACCCACAGATCAGTGGGCAGTAAGCAGCGGTCTTTCAGGCACAAACCTCTTAGTAGGAACCCGGGCCCTTATCTATGTAAGTGCCTTATTGCTCCACTACAGTGCTGTGAATTTCATGCTTTTAAGAGCCAAGAGGATGCTCTGGGACACCATTTTATTTTTACCACCTTTTATTAGAAAGATGTGTGATGAAAGCCAACGTAAAACCTGAGTGCAGCTTGGAGATAATCACTGCTTCAAATTTAAGCCCATACTGTACATGTTCTATTATCACTTGTGGGAAGGTTTTAATTTCTTTACACTGAAGTTTCTTTTCTTGCCAGTATTTCTCAGTTACGAAAAGGGACTGAGACAAGAGGAAGGTGAGAGGCAATGAAAACTCAGCAATGTTAAGCAGCCATTTTGTTAAAATAGGTTCTGTTTACCCCAGAGAGCTGGGGGCCAGCAGCTCACACTGGGTTTCCCTCTGTGTCCCCTACTTTGTAACGAAGGGATTAAACCAAGCAGCTGACCACCAGGCCCCTGAGGTCTTACTAGCGGGTGTCTGGGACCCACCTCCCACCCTCAGGAAGCCCAGAGCTGCACATCTGGCTTTGGCGTGAGAGAGTAAGGAAGAACAGGCCTGGTGCAGTTTGTTTTCTTTTTTAAAAAAGAGCTTTAAAAATGGCATTCCTGAGACAAATGTTATTTATATAGTGCTTGAAAAAAATCAACACAAACCCTCTGGTGGGACAGAGATATTACCCATCATCTTCAGGAGCCTATTTTCTAACAATTTTAAGAGTCAAAAAAGGATTGAACCAGGGGATTTGAATCTTTTTTGTGCCGTGAGCCCTTCAGCAGTCTGCTGAGGATCATGGACCCCTTACCACTGTGCTTTAAATCCATAAAATACATGAAAAGGCAAAAGAAAATAGCAATAAAGAAGCACTATTTTCAAAATAATTTTGACATGATATAGTAAGATGCATGCCCTTTATTAATGTGCTAACTAACGAGACGTGGCTTGTCAACTACTATAATTTTGAGGTAAGAGTAATGTAGATATTATTCTGAGATATCTATAATAACTGTATTGTCTATCACATGACAATATTTGCAGTTTCTAGTGGTGACAAACACTACTAATGCGATTTGTTGCCAATATATTTACATGCTTAATTGAAGTAAACCCCCCTCCCTTCCACCCTCCTTCCTTCATTCTTTCCCTCCTCCCTTCTTTCTGCAGTGTTGGAGAGTTAGCCCAGAGCCTTCACACTAAGTTATATCCCTTGGCCTGTTTTAAAAGTTTGAGACAGTGTCTACCTAAACTGCTAAGTTGCCTAGGCTGGGTTTGAACTTGTGATCCTCCTGCCTTAGCCTCTCAGAATGCTGGAATTATAGGTATGTGCCACCATGCCTGGCTCAATTTAATTTAGATGTCAGTGAAAAGGATTTAGTTGTTTTCCCATCCAAGGTTGTGGAACCCTGAATCCCATCTATGGCGCCCAGGCTCTAAGCAAACCCTAGAAGCAAGGTTCTTGGTCCTGAGGCAGGCCAGGCCTATGTATGTGAGTCAGTCCCAGGGAGCCAGCTCCACCCTGCACTAAGGCCATGGTTCTAATCTGTCTGTCCTCACAGCTACTGAGCGCCCACCAGGAGGGAGAGCTCTCAGAGTACTTGCTCCATCCAGGCCATCCTATTTGAAGCTCATGGCTTCCACTCACGTTGCTCATTCCATCAGTTTTCTGGAACCTTCTCCTCCATGAATGAGTATACCTCATTAGGTCATAGGGCCTCTTGGACCTTAAAGGGCTCACAGGAACTCCAAGAAAGCCCATGACAGTCTCTGTGCCACTGGAAAGCAGAATGTTCATTGTGTAACTTCAAGGAGGACAGTTCAATCTCATAGATATTTATGAGAGAACATTTTAAAATGTGCATTACTTAACTCATATTTTGTCTTATTAACTTTGTGGTAATCCTGGGGGAAGAACTGGTAAACTGAGTTTATCCAGGACTTTGCTTGAGCCCAGTTGTCTTATTGAAGACTCTACCTTCCTTCCTATTCCTACTGGAGTCTTCGAAACCTTTTAAAGGCTGGTGACCATGTGAAATTTGTGTCCTGCTATCTTCTGCCTTCAGCCCTGTGACCAGCACAACCTCCGTCATGGGGAAATTGCAACAGCCTCAGTCCTAGGCATAGGGCAAAGCTGTTACATTTCCTCACATACAGTATTACAATCTTTCTTGTCTACCTGCTCCTTGCCCATTTTAGGGCCTGGCTCAATCTCCACTCTAAGTCTGTTCTATGAACTTGGGCACAGGGGCTGGGGGCTGGCTGCCTTCTAGCTCTGGCTGTGCTGCCTCATTGTTTGACAGGTCTTGACCTTTCTTTGGACACTTGTTCCCTGTTAAGTGACTTGGACTGGTTGTGAGAAGCAAGTAACATATAAAGAACTACCTCTCAAAGTAAAAAGCTATCTATAGATATATGGTATCATAAAAAATCAAAGTGCTGCTGGGCATGGTGGCACATGCCTGTAATACCAGTAATTGGGAGGCTGAGGCAGGAAGATTGCTCTTCGAGTCTGAGGCCAGCCTGGGCTACATAGTGAGTTGAATGCCAGCCTGAACTGCATAGTGAGACCCTGTCTCAAAAAGACAAAAAAAAATCAAAGTGCTGGTTTATGCAAATTGTTTCTGTGCATTCATTTCACTTCTGTAATCAGAAAGGATAACATTTTCTCAGTTATGTTATAGATTTAGAAATATTCATTTCCTTTTCCCAACACATACTCTTTTCATTCAATTCATCCCTTATTTAAAATACTTTTCAACCTTTTAAAAAAGAAAACCTCCTTATCTCAAAAAACAAGAGTATTTTCATGATTCTTTTCTAAAAATGCACAAATATGTCTTAAGTTTTCAAAACTAAAGCATATAGGTTACTGTTAACTAAAGTTTCCAGTATTAACAGCTTGGTCTGCCCAACTCTGACAAAGGTGGGTGGAATCCTAAGAAACATTTATTGCCTAACACCCAAAGGACCAGCTGGATTGATTAATATGCCTATAGATACTGAGAAGAAGGAACTTCAGGGCTGTAAGCTATGTTCTGTTGTTTGCCTTTCTGACTCCCAAATCTATTTCTGGCAGCCAATTTTGGTCCTAGATGACTCAAATTGCAATTGGTTATTATTACTGTGAAGCACTGTATGGATTAATAAGGTGAATTGCTTCATAGAAAGTAATCTGCAGCCTTCCGATCTCCCCTCATGTCACAGATTGTATTTCTTAGTAAATATTCAGTTCTCTTTCTCTTGAGGTGGTGTCCCCCTCCTGTCCTCTCGGCATCAGCTTTGGTCATATGCCTGGCTCTGCCGCTGTCGACTTGGCAGATGTGCCATAAACAGAGGTTGTGAGAGATACTGGTTGGGTCCTTCATCGTATGCCCTAGGGACTCGTCACGAGAACATGCCCTCAGAAGCTGTTCTCCCTTAGGACAAAACTTGAACTTCAGCTTCTGGTAGAGCTGAGACCTAGAGTGGCCCCAGAAGACCCACAGACACATGAGAAAAATAAATGCTATATCTTAGAAGCCCCTGGGGATTTTAAGAATGTTTGTTACACAGCATTATTGGATAATAGCTAACTAACATGTCTGTTTCCTCAATTCACTTAATACTCAGAGGCAGTATCAGATTGATCATCCCAAGGGTGAATTTCAACTTTCTTGATTTCATGCTTGAGCATCATGCTCTAGTGGCTGATTCAAGTCCCTTCTTAGGTCATCCACCTCTCAGTGTGGTTGCCCTCTGATGTTTGAGCCTTTTCTCCCGTGTCTTCCTTTTATGGGAATTGGCCTAAAATGACCATGCTAGTATCAAACTAGTTATTTTAAGTGCTGTAACCCCGTCAAATAGTCCTTTAAGATGTTAACTTTTCATGACTAGCTGGAAAACTTCTCAAAGGCTGGAAGCCTGCATACTTCTTTGCACTCTACTTGCACCTACAGCCATCAATAAATACTTTTGGATTATTACATTAAATAAAAATCACAGGAGGCCATTGTTTTTCGACTAAGCCCTACACTGGGTCCTAAGAGGCCAGATTAATGAAAGTGCCAACCATGCACAAGTTTTACACCACCCAATCAAGGCTAAGCTATCTGACTGAGAAATCAGCACAAAATAATTAACATCCAAACTTCCCAAATAGGTGAGCTTCACTTGACACGATAATAAAATTCTCTCTGCTTTAATCTTAACACACAAAAAACCCTCTAGCAGAAGTCAATTTTTATTGTTCTATCTTCCTATCCACACTGTACAAAGAAAGCAACTTGGAAATGACCAATCCACTTTTTGTTTTTGTGAGGTTTTTTTTGCCTTCTTCAGCCTTTTTGTAACTGTAAAACCAATCTTCTCTGCTCAACTCATGGGGATACTCACTGTATTTTATGGATACGAGTGGGTAAAAGCATTGCTCCATTCTAGAAACCCAACAAAAAGCCAATTGATATCTTTAAATTTGTTGTAATTTTCTTGTTTGACAACTGCAAACACCTGCTTCACAAAGTATATCACAGATATGTCTGATCTGTCACCTTGACATCCAGATCCAGCCTGGGCCTCAGCACTGACAAGTATTGTTTTGGATGTTGAACCATAACAATGTCTACCTTGGGGACCTAAGGAGATGACAGCCCACAGGTAGGCAGGTCAAGAAAAACAGAGGCTTGTGGAGTGAATCCATCTGTAAATTTTTATTTATAACATTATATTCAATGTATTTCCTACGAATCTTCAAAAGATGGTCGCTGTTTATTAATATTAATTTTTCAAGTTGCAAGTCACCTTAGCAGTGCTCTCCAAGAGAGATGAGCAATTCCCAAGGCATTGAGACAGCTGACCTCAGTGGTAGAATCTGCAAGGGGCAGAGAAAGTCTTCCTATGGCTCTCAATCTTGACCATAGGACAGGCAGAATTTGAAGGAACTTTCCTGGTTCATGTGACCTAACATGGTCTCTCTCAGGCCTACAGACCCTAGGGAATGCAGACCTCCGGGCCCTGGCATTCCACTTCAAGTACTTTATATCTACCGGCACGTGCTTACATGCATAACAAACATGTTAAGCAGGTTATTCCGAAAGAAAGACTTTCTGGAATTTATTTTGTTATCATCTCAAAAACATCTTGAGGCATTCCTTAATTTTAATTTTTTCTTTTTTAAAGAAAAATCTCTTGGTAGCAGAATCTGTAGGATTATATTGCAAGAAAGGGGATGTGGGGAAGGGGTGGTTCTACCAGCTGCAAGAGGAGTGACTTTGGCAGATGGCAGAGAAAATCCAAGAAGGAGAGGGTGGAACCTAGAGAGGACCTGGGGGTGGCCAGGGCTCCAGTAGAAAGAAGCCATGTCACAGAGAATGAGAACTTCCAGAAACAGACAAAAGAAAAGTGGGAACAGTTAACATGTAATCTTGGAGCAAGTGAAAAGGCTTCTGGGACAGAGGCCATCTTAGGTCACGTGTGTCAGGAAAGTTCTTTTGAATTCTGCCTGTCCCTTGAGCTAGTATCTCCAAACCACTGATGATGAGTAACTTAACTAAGACTCCCACCTCCACCTGAGAAGGAGCTGAGTTATTGATGAAGAAGCCAGGAGTAAGGTCAGTGCCTTGGGACATACCTCAAGACTATGTACATTGTTTGAGGGGGTGTTGGTGGTAAACTTGGCTCTGAGATTCTTACATTGATGAATAAAATCTTTTACATGTGAACATAATCGTCTTCCATAATTGGTGATGTTTCTACATCATTCTACGAGTGTTGTTAAACGCTCGTGGCCCTGCAGATAAATTGCTGTGAAACAAAAACTGTCCAAGTTTGCTCTCATCTAAAGATCTTGTGATTCTGTTCATTCTCATGAAGTCAAAGGGTGGCACGAGTATCCCCTGGTCTGTGGCACCCGGGGCTTTCTTGAGGAGTCAGTAAATGGGAAAGGGTGCGAGCATGAGAGGTGGCTGGGATTCAAGTGCAGCACTCCGATTGTCTGGTACATTTCTAAGTTTAGTTACAAGGCTTGTTGCTTAACTCAGAAATACAGCATAAAACTCCAGACACTAAGACAAAGCTGACAGGTTCAGAAGGCCATAGTGACAGAAGCAAGCTATGAAAAATTTCTCGCATGTAGAGGAAGGGAAATCAGTCCCCATAATCCCTTCCTACAGCCCTGTGGGACTGAGGGCCTTGCTTTCCTGACCATGTCTGAGCCCTTGTTGTCCCCTAGATATGTCCACACTGGGCCTCCTGATTGCTTTTCCGCAACCAGTGACCTCTACTCAGGCTTGATAAATTAGCACAGGGACTGGGACATCCAGGTTTTCCCAGACTCACAGACCACCTAGCTCTTCCTAGCACTTAACACATTATGTATTTATCTCTGTTTTCTCCCATCCAGACTGTAAGACCCTGTTTCACAAGAACTATGCACTTTATGTTCACTGGAAGAAAGACAGCCTCTTTAATAAATGGTGCTGGAAAAACTGGCTTTGCACATGGTGAAGACTAAAATTAGATCCAAGCCTATCATCACCATGCACCAAACTAAAGTAAAAATGGAACAATGATCTAAATATTAAAGCAGAAACACTAAACCTATTGGAAGAGAAAGTAGGTAGAAATCTTGAATATATAAGGGTAGGCAGATAGTTCATGAACAAAACCAAACTGCATGGGAAATACTTCAAACAAAACAACTGGGATCCCATCTTATTGAGAATTTTTTCTACATCAAAAGAAATCTCCAACAGGGTAAAAGGAAAACCCATGAATTGGGAAAAAAATTTAGCCAAATGTCCCTCAGACAAAGGACTTCTATCTAGAACATATAAAGAATTAAAAAGAATCAGACCCCTCAAATTCTAAGACCCAAACCAAAAATGGGCATCTGAGATGAATATACACTTTGCAGATGAAGAAATACGAATGAGAAATAAATACATGAAAAAATGTTCAACATCATTGGTCATTTGAGAGATGCAAATTAAAACAACACTGAGATGCTATCTCACCCCAGAAAGAATGGCCATCATCAAGAAACCAACCAACGACAAATACTGGTGGAGCGGGGAGGTGAACAAGTTTCCTCTGTTATGCCCTCTTCACTGCTGGTGGGAGAGCAGACCAGTGAAACCACTGTGGAAATCAGTGTGGAGATTCCTCACAGAACCAAAACTGCACGGAAAATACTTCAAAACTGCAGTTTGGGGTGAGGGGTCCCATTCAACCCAGCTATTTTCCTTCGGGGTATTTTTCCAAAAGAACTGAAAACATCATACCACAGTGATATATGTGCACCCATATGTACAGCAGCACAGTTTGTCATAGTTAAATCTTGGAAACAATCCAAATGCCCATCAACTGAAGAATGGATAAAAAAAGATGGAGTATTTTTATACAGTGGAGTATTACTCAGCTTTACAAAAGACAAACTTGAGGTTTTTATAGGTAAATGGAGGTAACTAGAGACCATACTCATAAGTTAAATAAATCAGACCCATATGTGTAAATATTGTATTATCTCCCTAGTGTAAGGACCTGAAAAAGTAAATAAAACCCAAAAGGTACAATAGATACTGTGAAAAGGAAACAAATTGCTGAAAGGGAAGGAACAACTGAGATGAGGGACAGGAGAAAAGAAAGAGAAGAAAGGAAAAATATATGTATATAGAAAGAACTCTCTGTTGTTTCTAATGTTTTGTTTTATTATTTTTTATTCTCTTTCATGGTTTGATCAATCTTGCGTTCTCACATCTGGTAGTTTGAGTAACTTCGCTGAAGATGACAATATGTAATATGACAACCATTGTTAATTTCCTATCATCTTGTTTTGAAGTTGTGTATTGTTTTTGTGTTGTTTTGTTTTTGTCTTTGTTGTTATTTTGTTTTTTTCCTTTAAAATAAAAAAGAACGATGCACTTTAATAATACTTGGGAGATTGGGAAAAGATCAAGACAGATGATGTAAGAAACGACCCATGGCAGGATATAGCTCAGTGGCATAGTGCCAGCCTGGCAAGTGTGAGGTCATGAGCTCGATTCGTGGTACAAAAAAAAAAGAGAGAGAAAAGACACCACTCACACACAACACACACACACAAGAATACACGTGTGTGGGCCCCAAAGTCACTTTCTTTTACTCATGTATGGGTGACCCACTTTGGATTTAACATTGAACAGTGTGTATTTCCTTGCATCACTCTACTCTAAAAAATGTTATTATTATTGCCAGGTATGGTGGTGCACACCTAGAATCCCAATACTGAAACAGGAGTTTGAGGCCAGCCTGGGCTATACAGTGAGACCCTCTCTCAAATTTCCCCCCAAAGTTATTATTATCACTTGCTTATTCATCTAATTGAAGTTTATGGTTATTTATCTGGTCTCCTGCTTCAAACTGCAGTACATGTATAAATAATTTTGTGAAAAGCATGCATATTGATTTCTACTACAATTCGTAAGTGATATGTGGTAACTATTTTAGTGTGTTTATTTGCTAGCTGATAGACCTACTAAACTTTTAAAAAGCTAGTTCTAATGTTTGTTAATATTGTGGTGTTTTTTGGCTTTTTTATTTTGGTGTCAGGAACTGAACTCAGGACCTCATTCTTGCCAGGCAGGCGCCATGCTGCTGAGCTATACACTGGGCTCAGTATTGGTGTTCTTGTTATTTACAAAAAGTTACAATTTTATCCTCTTTGTATTTATTTTTCTTTTCTTTTTTAGTTGGAAAAGATAATATTAAACACTAGTTGTGACTGTGGAAATCCTAATCTGTTCCTAACTTCAGTGTAAATCACTTCACTGTTTTACTTTAAAGAAAACATTAGCTTTCTTTTCTTTTAAAAATCATGTTAAAGGAACATTCTTCTGTATTAAATTTTTATTGCATAGCAATAGTTTGCATAGCAACTTATCACAAATGTAGGTGCTTTAAATGACAAAAATTCATTATTTCAGGATTTCTAAAGGACAGGAGTGTAATATAAGTGGCTGGATTTTCTACTTGGGGCCTCAGCAGGCTAAGACCAAAGCATAGACCACAGCTACAGTTTTTACCTGCATTTAAGGTCTCTCCATGATCCCCATGGTTGGCAGGACCCATTCGCTTCTGCCTCATTTCCCATGTGGCCCCTGTGACTTCAGGCCAGCGAGGGCACGTTGAAGTCTTCCTCCTTGGAATCACTCCTCATGGCTCCCCAAAGCTCTCCTGAGTGCTCTGGGCCCACCTGGATAGCCCCAGATAATCTCACTATCATAAGCAGCTGACAAGTAACCTTTAAGGGTATCTGCAAAGTCCCAATTGCCAAGTAAGTAGCACCAAGAGGTGGAGGCTATGGGGGTCATAAATCTGCCCATCACACCTTCCAGTCTTGGTTTACTGAGTCTGGGTTAGAAATGAACATTGCATCCCATCAGTTTCCTCATCTATTTTCATGATCGTATACCTTTCGTCCTTCAGTCTACTGATCAATAATCATTTTATTAACATTGAGAAATAAATGCATTTTATTTATAGGGATTAATTCTTTTATTATACTACTAAATTAGCTTTTTCATAGATTTATAAATGAGAGTTTTTGTTTTTTTGCATGACTTTTTTTTCAGATATGGTCATTAAGGTTATATTATTTTGTAAATTGAACTGAAAATCTATTGAACCTTATCTAAGCTCTGAAAGAGAATATAGGAAATAAAACTGTCTGAGGCCAGGACCTTCAACAAATTTTTGGTTTTTGTAGCTATTAATCTGTTCAAGCTTTTCACTCATTCTTTGGTTAATTTCCCATTAAAAATCATGCTTCATTAAGATTTTCAATCACTAAGCATTCAGGTATACAATACACAAAATAATGTATTTCTTTCCCAATAATTAAAAAATTTCTCACCTACATTTGTCTCATTTGAACCTGTAATTTCCACCTTGTTGATATTTTCTCTCTTTCAGTCTTAGTAGAGTCTTATCCCTTGGTTGTTTATTTTCCAGGGAATCAGAGCTGGCATCATATTTACTGTTCTGCCTGCTAGATCAGGTTGTTTTCTTCCTGTTTTCCTTAAGTTTATTTTGCTACTCTTTTTGTTTTCTGGAGATGGATGCATTGTTTATTTAGTTGCTTCTATTAAGCTCAGTTTTTTTTTAAACTAGATTTTTAAAACTTTTATTTCATTGGCCATTCACCATCCAAGTACACTTCCTGTTTGAAGAGAATTAAAAATGAGGAAGCAGCCCCCACTATGCCCATACTATAAACACTCTAAGTGGGGCAGGCACCACCCCATCTTGCTGGCTGTTCAGGTGGGGAAGCAAGACAGACCTTGCTGAGTCTGGAGTCCAAGGCCTTAGACAGGGCTGCTGCAGACAGAACTCAGCCACCTACTGTCTGCTTGTGGCACTCACCTCTCAAGACGTGTGGCAGGTGTGACTGCCTGTTCTTGACCAGCCAACCTCCCCCAGTCTGGGTCTCCAGTGTTCTTGATGATTCTACCAGGACCTAGGTAATCTTCCAGTTTATTCCTTTTATGATTAGGCTACCTTTTTGTATTTAAAATTTAGAGTTTTGAGGGTATAGTTCTTTTGTATTGTTCTTACTGTCATGGTTTGGAAATTTCTGTTATCTAAGAGTTTATAGAAAATTTTATTTCTAAAAATTCAAATAGGTCAAGTTTGTGTATTCATATCTTTGTATGAATTTCTAGTTTCATTGTTGTATCTTCGGATGATATGGTTGGTGTAATATCTGCTTTTAGGAAGCTAGGAATTTTTCTGGCCTAATATGATTAATTTTTAGAAATATTCCAGAAGTAGTTTTTTTTTTTTCAGAAGTAGTTTTAAAAGGTAAGTATACTTTATAGAAAAAAAGTTAAGCATATATTTATTCATTATATTGGTATCCTCTATTTTCTTGTGTTTTATTGGTCTGAGCCAAGACCAGAGGTATACTGTTATTTTTCTTTAGGACTATGTTTATACCAAATTATCCTGCATTTTGTAGCAGTTTTTACTTTATATATTTTGATGAAATGCTATTTTTTGCATACATGCTGATTAGAATTTTTAATTGTGCTCTTTACCAATATAAATTTACTCTATTAACTTATATAACATGGTAAATACAGTGCTTTCTGACTTGTGCTCCTTTTGGTCTGCTCCCTTTTCTTTTCATTCCTAGAGGTTGAATCCAGAGCATTTGCACTGAGCTACATCTCCAGCACCATTTTGTTTTATATTTTGAGACAGAGAATCACTAAGTCACTAAGTTTCCCAGGATGGGCTTGAACTTGCATTCCTCCTGCCTCAGCATAGCAGAGTGCTTGGTTTATAGGTATGTGCCACTGTGCCCACCTTTGGTCTTTTTGACATATATAGCACCTATCACAGTGCCTGAGACTCAGTAAATGTTGCTGTAATGCAAAGATACTGGAATCTAGAAGTCACATTAACCCCTGTGTATTTGGGTTCCAAGGTAGACACAAATGCCAGCTTCTTCTGTTCCCCTCATATGATATACTTTCTAATGGGAAATTATTAGTCCTCTCATCAGCCCCAACTAGTTCAGCAGAAATTCCAGAATGCTGCCCTGTGTTAGAAGGCAGCTGTGATGCCAAATCTTAGTCATTTCAAACCCCTTAATAATGGCTACAATGGTGAGGAGTTCTGAGGAGTGGAAGTGGTGGGACATGGGAACACACAACACCAGGAGTTGGCTGTCCAAGCTCAGACACTCAAGTCACAGAGGAGCTGTGGAGGGGACACTAAGAGAAATGAGAGGGAACATAGTTAAGGATCCAGGAGAAAAAGTACAGCCAGAAAGAACAAGATGGTAAGGAGAGGACTCACTAGGAATTTTAAAAAGGGTAGTAAAGCCCCACTAAAACCAGTAGCGATTAGACACTAAATCTCTGCAGTGAAGGTTAGGGGTCTAGAGGGCCTCACCGCCCAGACTGGAGGTGAAAGGGAGTACAGAAGACAGCAAAGCAGGGCTCACCCTGTGAGGGAGGCTGGGGCTACTGGGCACTGCTCAGGGATCCCCAGGTACAACACAACCTGAGGGCTTCATGTGCTACCTTCTTTGGTCTGCAAATTCTGCCCGCAGATGCAGCATTGCATCTAGTGTGGGAGGGTGGGAGGTGTGGGAGGTGCGGGAGGGTCCTCACACCCAGAAAGGACAGCAGTCTGGGTTTCAGGCAGCTATGCCCTTTAGAGAAGCTGTTTCTGTTTCACTAAATTTAGACAGACTCTGGTATAGTTGGTTTGCAAATGTTTTCTAATTAATTTGTTCACAGTATGTGATTAAATTAATTTCACATAAGTTCCTGTCATACAGATTTAGATTGTATTAAAAAACACTAATTCCAAACCAGGTGTGGTGGCATACAACCCTAGTTCCAGCACTCTGGGAGGCTAAGACAGGAAGGTCAAAAGTTTGAGTCCAGCCTGGACAACTTTAGTGACTTAAAGATACTCTCTCTCAAAATAAAAATGGAATAGAAATGTAGCTCAGTTTGAAGGCCTTGGGTTAAACCCCTGACAGAGCAAGAAAAGCCAAAACAACATGAAAATAACAAACCAAATGATTACTGTGAAAACTGCTGGCCACTCTGACACTGGACCAGATTCCAAGAGGGGAAAGCCTGCCTCCCAGGGCCCATCTGGTCAGGGAGAAGGCATACTTTGGACTGTGGGATGTTTGTGGTCAGTTTGAGAGCGGCTCACAAACCCCTGTTTGCTTCCAGCCCCTTGTGTTATCCTTATGCTAATGATCTGAGGAAGTGAGGCTCTGAGAGAGCAGAGGGATTTCTGGTCCCAGTCGCTGGTTGTTTAAAAACATAGCTCAAAGTTTGCCTGGATGAACAAACAATCCCAAGTACTGTCCCAAATGTGCAGAGGTGATCGGATGGCAACACTGGGAGAGAGAGGTAGAGAAGAAGATTCAGAGAAGAAAGATTCTGAAGAAGATTCAGAGAAAGAGACTGACAGATAAAAATGAGAGACCAAGGCAGAGAGACAGGGAGAATATACCCATTTCCATTACTGTAGATCATCTAAATCCTACACAAATCAAATGATCTCTGTACTTTTGTGAAGATCAGTCTTATTTGGATCAGTTATTTGGAGGACTAATGAGAGTATTTCCAGCATTTACTGATGAGAAGAATATTAATGACATACACTTACTGTTTGTGTAACAGATTAGATCTAAGTTCTCCCCAAAAGTATCTTGTGTTCAGAGGCATTTTTGAAAGGTGATTAAATCACAAGAGTGTTATACTTTTTGGAGGGTTAATCCCTCAATGCGTTCAGAGTTGGATGTGTGGTTACAAGGTGGGGCATGATCATACGAGGAGAGTCACAGGGGATGAGCTGTAACGGTCTATTCTTGTCCCTGGGTCTTCCCTTCTCTCTCTACGTCCTGGCTGCTGTAGGCTGAGCAAAGTTCCTCTGCTATGTCCTTCCGCCATGCCTTTTCAGTCTTAGAGCCAGCCACCGAGCGCTCTGAAGGAGTGAGTCAAAGCAAATCTCTCCTCTAAGTTGCAAGGATCTAGTACCTCACCCCAAGGATGGGACAGTGACTAATACAGTTTGCCATGTCTGTCTGAGGGGCTTTGTTGGACATAATGTCACTTATTCCTTAATAGAAACCTATAAGGCAGCACTAGGATCACCCTGTTCACAGAGGTAGAAACAGTGGGAGTATTCAGGTTAATTGCAGGTTTCATATTATTTGATGACAGGATCAGGGGTTCTGCCCACTGGTTCTATGTTTGTACCAATGTTTCCTTCCCAAGAAAGTTCCTTCCTCAAAAACAAAACAAAAATATAGAACTCCTGTGACTAGGCTATAATTTTAAAATTATTGAACAAAGAAGAATACTTTTCCAAGCTACCAAGGGGATTGTATTTTTCTCTCCTCTCCTAAGGCAAAGCGACATTTATCTATGGTGTCTGGGATGTGCTAACCCCAAGCCTCTTCTACAAGGGAAGGGAAACCACATATTCTAACACTGGCTTTTAGCACATTATTGTACTTTTCCTTGCTGCAAAAAGTATCAGTCTTTCAGTAAAAACTTTCAATCTAAAAATAAACTAGTAGCAAACTATGCAATTACACTTCTCTGTGGGAGACATATGCTTTCCACTCTGTTTTCCTGAATGCAGAAGTCCAGTTTGCCCGCCTGCTCATCAGTCATGCCAGAGGCCAAAGTGTCCTGTAATTAACTGGAAAACCAAAGCTATGTAGGTCTGAATAATTGTGTGGGTCTTTTGCCTCTGCCTCTGTTCCTCTCCTTTGAATCTGATGTCCCCAGTCTGTGAGCAACATGCTTCTTGGGGGATGCTGGATTGCCCTTGAGACTTTGGTTTTTCCAAAATTTCCTCACCTGACTCCCGGATATTCTAGACTCATGGCTGTTTTATATGTGTGGGGAGCACCTTAAACAGGCTTACTATGGCAGAAGCCCACCAGTAAGTGGATAAAGTATATGTAATTTTGGTAAGGAGATCTTACATCTAATTCATTAGGGTTCTTTAATAGACATATATGCCTATGGGTGATGGTGGGAACAAACTGTGAGTAATTGTGTGCACTTTTCGAAAGCATTTGACAATAATCCAAGGGGAATTTTTAAACAATAAGGCACTATGATATGGGAAGGAAAGGTTTCTGTACTATGATTAGGAATCTAGTCTAGAGACAGGAAACAGAGGATTGGGATCAACTAATGAAAATGAATGAGTGGAAACAGGGTGTTTAGAAGTGGATAAAAATTTTTACAAATGATAAAGAAAGGATGTATCCACTGAACACTTCAGGCTAGTAGATAACAACTCCTTATTAGGGGCCCAGGGCTGAGTATGCAAAGCAACAGATTAGTACACTTATGCGAATAAGTGTATTAGTCCTCATATAAGAGGCCTGGAGCTCAAAATGACAACCCAGCAGGGCTTTGAGGATTCCTACAGGCTGTTCCCCTGAAGATAGTTAAGCCACTGTGCTGCTTAAAAGTGTCCTCAAGATGGGTATGGTTTGGTGTTGCCGTGAAGGGTACCACATGAAACCAAATCTGTCATGTGTTCTTGCAGAAATCTGGTCCCCTCACAGACGACTAGCTGTAGGTTTGCTCACTACACCTGCAGAGGGCTAATGTATATAAAAGGATTGTCCACAGAAAGCCACTCAAAGACATCAAGTCAGCGGGAGTGATAACAGTAGTACTAGTAGCTAACAATTAGGGATCATCTGCTCTAAACCAGACACTCTTTTGAGTGCTTTTTGTGTATTCACTCTTTAGTCTCCCAGCCACCCTACAAGGTGGCATTGTTATCAGCTGCACAGTAGAGATGAGGAAAACTGATGCACAGAGATTTTAAGTAGCTTGTCTAAGTCACACAGTGAGTGTGGGACTCAGGCCATGCAGTGCCACACCTCAGGCTTTTAACTGGAGGGTCCTCATTACATGGGAAAGATGGAATACAATTCCATGCTCCTCCACTGGGGAGGCAAAAGCAAAAGCAATTTAAGTGAATGAAGCCAAGGCAAAACTTGTTAGGGAGGACATAGCCTAATGTACCAAATTGTGGATTATTAAAAGGTTAGGCTAAAAAAATTTAAGGCAAATCAAAGTATATCTGGCAGACCAGGGAGTACATTAAAACTTTCATTTTTCTTTAGAAGAACTGAGACTTTAAATTCCCATACTCAAAGAGAGAGAGTTGGAAATCTATAAGGTGGTTTAAGGGAAACTGGGTTTGTTCTGATGTGTATTCCTAACCCTTTAGGTCTGGGCTAGCAGGGAACTTCATGCTTACTCAGCCAGGAATATCCTTGATCACTTCTGCTAGAAGCCAGCCAAGGCGCCCCAGCCTGGGGAGGATGAGTGGCAGCGGTTCTCATTCTGAGGAACAGGAAGCAGTTGCTGACTTACTCCCAGGGGGTCTGGGACCCACACTGGTTAGAGAAGTCCCATGTGGGTCAACAGTAAGACCAAGTGTTAACACTGAGGCCCTCTGGACTCTGTCTCCTCTCCATTTCCTTCCATCCTGGAGAAAGCTCGCACAGACAGAGGTCCTGGTGGTCTCTGAGGAGAACAAAGATCTGGACTCCAGTCTCCAGAAGAAGCAGTCTTTTGCCTCTGCCCCTTTTCCTGTCCTTTGAATCTGATGTCCCCAGGGGAACTAAGACTCTGAAGAGTCAAGAGAACAGCTATGCCTGGTGACGTCCAACTTCAGGCAATGTTGGGACTGGGGGTATGATTTTATTTTACGTGGTTCCTGATCTGGCACCCTCAGTACAAAGGACCCTTCACCCTGGTGAACATTGTGCAGGAGAAGGCCTAGCACAGTGCGAGATGTAAAAACCAAAAACTAGAAGAGAGAATGGTAACTCTGGCCCTGGCAAGGGGATCAGTGACAACAGGCAAACATACGGAAACACTGGCCATTGCTGAGTCAATTGGTAGGATTAAAGAGAAGTAGACTGATTCCACAGTACAAAGCTTAATCAGAGCAAAACCACTACCCGCCCTCCAGGGCTGAGGCCCTACTTACCTACGCAGTTATCGCACAGGCTGCAGTGGGAGGCGCGAGGGGGCCGGAAAATCTTGCAGGTGAAACAGTACTTAAGTTTCACTGTCTGGCCATTGATGATGACTTCTTTGGTTCTGGGAGGCGGGCGGTACCCCCCTGAACTGGTGCCATTTGCAATATCTGGAGAGAAAAGGAGAAAGAGAGCACATGCTCTTCAGATCATGACTCCAGCCTTGTGGTCCCGTGGCCATCCCCATGGGCCCAGTCTGCCTGGAGTCTCCTCCCCTAGCGCAGGCACCACATCTGTCTGGGAGCCCACCTGACCCTTGATGTCCTATGTGCATGTGCCTGCAGGCTGGCTGTCCTACACTGGCTGTCCCATACATGCGTGCTGCCAACCAGGGCTCTGTGTTGTTGCTGTGTAATTGCATGGCAGTGGGGGACTGCAGCTACACATCCAAACAAGGTCAGGGCTCATGTGACAGCTCTGGCCATTGGCCTGTGAACACAGGTGGCCTTGCTCACCTGGGGAGCACTCCATGAAGCCCTACCTGCTTCATTCCCTCCCTTGTGTGTATGGGGCACAGGAAACACCAGAGGCCATCTTAGGAGGCCCAGCTGAGGACTGTGGAATGACTGAAGGGAACTGCCACAATAACATGGCCACCTGCTGACCAAACCACTCACAGTGTCAGGCCCCTGAAGGTTTGGGTTTTATTTGTTATAGCAATTAACTATGCCCTAATTAAGGCAGTGCTGCAGCTAATTTTCCTTCCAGGGTGATATACTGCAAATGTGGCTCAGGGGCCTCTTATGCCCCTTAGCTTCCTCAGAAACAGCAAGTGTGGGACTGGAGGTAAGAATATAGACTTTAAAACTAATAAAATTCATGAAATGCATATTTAAAAAATCATTTCTACATTTTATCATCTGACCAACAGATTTTTTTAGTTGCAAAAATATTGAAGCAAATATAAAAACGTCTATTCCTTAATGTTTCATTTCATTCCTCTCCTCCTTGATCTCAGGTTAGAAGCACCCGGGGAGTTTTTAAAACTACCCTAACATATTGAATCCAATGAGTACTTTGAATATGCAGCAGACTGGAAGACCCCTGCTCTATCATAAGACTAAACTTATGGTTTTATTTTCATCTAGACTCCTCACAGCCCCATTTGGCCCTCCAAAAAGAGTTTGAAGCAGTGAAGAACAGAGCTGCTATGGATGGTGAATAGCAAGATCGTTGTGAGGGCTTTAGCTGAGGGTCTGGGGCTGGTAAACATGAGCGAGCAGACCCTGGTGGCTAGGTCAGACCTTAGAAACTTCACAGTTAGAAACATTACAGGTAGCTGCTCATTTTAATCCCCACACATAACAGATCATGACAGCTGCAACACACTCTTGGTTGATTTCCAGACTGGAAGGAATGAGTCCCAATATCCACTCAGGCCCTTCACACAAACTCAATCTGGGCAGAGAGTCCACAACTACTGATATCTTGGTCTTGCCCTCAGCATTCTGATTTCATTGGTGTAGGGGTGTAGTCAGGCATAGCGTTTTCAAAAGCTCCCCAGATATGCTAATCTGTAGCCCAAGCTGAGAAGCACTGGTCTGGGGCTTGTGGATTCCAGTGTAGTCCATGCAGTTTTTTGGTCACCTGACAGCTCATCAGAGAAGCATGGCTAGAGGACCCAACTAGTACTGAGTAAAGATCTGCATTTTACTGAGATTCATCAGTGATCCAGCAAGTTTGAGACCTCTGATCCAGGGTGCTTGGAAATACCACCCAATCCACACATTATCCATGCAGTGCCTCTTTATTAGGCATTCAAGGCCACTCATTCATGTAATAAAGAGCTAAACTTACAGAACACAGTGGAGCTCATATGAAAGAGTCATGGCCTTGCCTTTTCACAATGGCTTAGAAGGACAGGTGGTATCCATAGGGCCTCACTCTTCTGTTCCCAAGCAAGGCTGCTTTCTCTCACTGACAGGATCTGCAACTCACCAGCAAATATGCCCCTATTTCTGGTACCCAATCTTCTGTAAGAGGTTGTGGAAGGCCTGAAACTCTGCTTAGCCCTTTTGCCTAAGTCTTTGTAGCTAGTAAAAATACTAATCGTAGTGGTGAGGAGAATGTTTAGAGCTGCTTTGGGCTATCCACTATTGATGGAAAATTAAAATTCAAAAATGGAGAGCTCAAGAATTGGGCGAGAAGGCAGGGAATGGAAAGAGTCAACCTCTTCCAGGGGGCCAGCCCTCCTGCTTAGTACCACTGAACAGCTATGGAGCCATCCCAAGGGCTCTGGGTGGCCTTGCCAAGTAGGGCACCCTCCCTTGGCCTGTGTCTCACCTTCCGGGATTCCTGCTGGCTGCCCTATCAAGCCATGCTAGCTTCAGTGATGTCTGGAGCAGCACCAAGCTCCAAAAGCATGTGTATGCTGGGAAGAGGAGAGGAGGGCTTCTCCATCTACTCCATACGAGGGAGAAAAGTGATGTTTCCCTAAGCCCAGAGTGTAAAGAACTGGCTTTGAGCACACCAGAGATAAGGGCAGATCTCTGCAGGTGCCCACAGGTGCCTCTGAGCCCTAAATTAATAATTACTTGATGCCTCAGTAGCCTTATGGCAGTGGTGAAACCCATTGTACCTACTTCATTCTTGCAAACATGGGTAGAAAACCTAGAAGGTCAGATATAGGTTTAAAAAGATATGAACCCAAAAGGTTTTCTCAAGCATTCATGTGAACTTAATCGGAAAAGTTTTGATGCTGAATAGCAAAGGCAAATATTTTAAAATGTAAAAATGACAAACTTACCAGCCCTCGAACTATTTAAAAAGCCTGAGCAGCAATGATTTGAAAAGTGAGTCTTTGCTGGCACTCCTCACTACAGTCTCGATTGATCTTGAAGTTACAAAGAACTTTTGAAAGGTTAAACCTTTGATACAAAATGAATAGAAAACTAGAATTCAACAGACACAGTAAACTGAAGGTTAAGAATGAAACTCACCCTCCAAGCCCTTTTATTAGGTATTTGAAGAGTTCTTTAAGTAAAAGAAATGGAAGGACTGGCTATGCCATAGAAGAATCAGAGAACTGAAAAAAAAAACCAGTCCCTCAACATTTCTAAAAGACTTACATTGCCAAAAAGGGGATGTGCAGGGCCCATGGGGCCTAGGAGGGCACTTGTGGCTGCTGGATCGTCCTAACCAATCTCCCTGTCTCTGATGGCCAGACTTTCTTTCTTTCTGGCCTGCCAGGTCAACCTTCTAAACGCAAGTCTGACAGAGATCCCTGAGGCCTTTCCAAGGCACACCCAGACTCCCCAGGCACCTGTCCGGCTCTGTCTGCAGCGTGGTTTTACAGCACCCTGTGCCCCCGACCCAGGGACTGCTGTCACATGTTCCAGGGCATGTGCTCAGGGTTTTCAGCATGGGAGACGCCCCCTTGCTGCTGAGTGTGGGGATAATCCTTTCAGATTCTGCTCAAGCTTCTCTTGTGCAAAACATTGGCAAGTGGAGTGGCTCATTTCCTTCCCTGGGCTCTCATTAAACTTAATTCATTTATTTTTTCCAGTCAATCGATCTATACTGTGCTTTGACTAGGTGCCAGCCCCAGCACCCAGGCCTTCAAACGCCAACCTGAGGACAAAAGGCTTTCTCCAACATTCAGGTTGAAGCCATTGACCCATCATAAAGCATTTCTCATACCCATGGAGATCACCAGAGACCCAAGGTGTCTGGTACAAAAGGTGAAACTTATTGTTCCTGTGCTAATCCTCAGTTATTCTGGTTTGGGGGTTTTTATTTTATTTCTTTTAGGTTTTTGTTGTTGGCTACAATTGTGCCTCTGCTTCATAGGGCTGCTCTTTGTGGTTTAAATACAGCTATTGAAAACAAATAATCAAAGTCTACAGTAGCTAATGGTTTAAGAACACTAGCATTTTCGGAGGGGGGGGACCCCTAGTAGTGTCTGCAAGTTCCCAGGGTTCGGTATTTCTCAAGGACATTTTTATGCACAATCATTCTGAAATAAAAATTAAGTCTTGAAATAGTTTGTATGTTCTTCACCCAAATTGTTGGGAATTTTTTCGCACAGAAGCAGAAATAACAACCATACCTCCATCTAGTTCTACCTTGAAATCAGACCTGTAGGCAGAGAATTAGAGGACATAGGGAGAGGAAAGGGAGAATGATCAGGGTGTGAGCTCAGGCATAGGAAACTGCCTCTGACTGAGTTGTTTCCCTTAAGGAGAAGTAAGTCCTGGGCTGGCCGGAGGCCTGGCCCAAGTCACCCGCTCCTCCCAAAGGAGTAATGGAGCCCTTGCATCAAGGGAGACTCATTTGTCTCTGCTCATGTTTATTCCTACCCCAAACTGTTACACAGTAAATGGGCTCTGCTTTTTAAAAATGCAAAGAGAGAAAGCCCAGCTTTTATGATATGCAGATTAAAATTCTTCCCTTAGCAAAAGGATTCAGAGCAGTGGTGTTCCCTGGTTACATTTACGTTTCATAGACCATTAACCAGCTGCTCAAGCATCTGCCAGAGTAGAGGAACCTCTGCTAATAGGAGTTTAGTGGAAATGAAGATAAAACACAGGGCAAATGTGACTTAATATTCAAGTCTTCATGACTCCATTGATTGCTTTTGCTGGAGTACATAGGACAGAAACCACCCAATCTAAGAATGGCTGATCTATCATGAACAAAGACAGTCATTTGAAGGCTGTTTGCCATCATCTCTTGGCCTACAGTATGTAAACTTCCAAACCCACAGGAGAACATTAACAATGATGAGATATGTTAGACAAGTCATTCCTATCATTTTAACTGTTAGGGAAAAGAAGAGCAAATTTTGGTCTGTCTGTGTACATTGGTTAGGCTTCCACTCAAGAGAGGAACATGAAGATGTTCTCACTAATGTGCTGGGTGGCTGCAGCTTTGTCTATTCACATGCATGTAGGCAAATATACACAGAAAGTTTCATGAAGGGCCAGGGCCCCCAGTCCCTTTCCTCAAGTTAAAGCTTTGCTACTCAGTTTATCTTCAAGGACAGAAAGGGATGCCCGAGTGGTGCTCATTGGGAAGTTTTCAGCCTGAACAAATGGGAGCAGACAGGAGTTCCCTCTATCTTACTTCTGGTCCATCTCAAAAGCAGAGAGAATCTGCAAGTCAAGAGAGCAAGGAAACTCACCAGGCGGGAAGTAGTGGCATAGGCAGGCCCCATGGGGTCCAGAATGCAGTATAAAGAGTGCAAAGAATATGACATCAGGGCTTGTTAGCTTTTCCACATCATTCACTTGCTCAGCTCAACACTGAGTGCTGAAGGTATCCTGGGGGGTAAAATGGACCTGGCCTCTGCCTGTAAGGAATTTGCAGTTTAGTGGAGGAAGCACATTAACTAAGTAACCAACGGAGCAAAATATGGTTACTCATTACGTTATGTTTGAAAAGCGAGGGAATCCGTCTGGTATGGGGACTGCTCCTGGAAGAAGTAGCATTTGAGCCAGGATCATGAGAATGGGTGAGAGCGTGTGTGCAAACACATTTACACGGTGTACAACACAGGTGCACACACACTGGGAGCTGGGAGTGTGAGGAAGATTTCAGGCAGGTGAAGCAGCTTACGTACTGGCCCTGGGACAGGAGGGAAGTGATATCTTTGAGAACTGAAGAGAGGATAGTGTGACCAGAATGCTGAATTAGTGAGAGACATCAGGAAGAGGGCAGGGGCTGAGTCGCCCACAGCCTTGGACCAACATCTAGCAGGCTGGTCTTTATTCTGAATGCAAAGGGTAGATGTAACTGTTAATTTTATGTGTCAACATGGCTAAGCTATTTGGTTGGCTACTGGACATGGTTAAGCTATTTGGTTTGCTGCTGGATTAACGGCAGTCTAGGTGTTGCCATGAAAGTATTTTTTTAAAAAAAGATACAGTTAACATTTAAATTGGTCAATTTTGTGTAAAGTTGTGATGGATTGACAACTGGTGGTCAATTTGTAACACTCAGCTAAACTGAGCCAGTGTGGTGCTGGGTGTGGGAGGCCCACCTGAGGTTTATTGCCAGCAGCGTTAAGAGGCAGAACTGAAGAGGAAGAAGTTGAGAGGCTGTTGGGAGCTGGTAGATGCTCTTGGGAAACTGTTAGGGAACTTCTGGTCCTCCTGGGCTAGTCTGCTGGAGGATCTTGTCATGCTATCTTTCTTGATGAACTAGGCTGTTCTCATCAAAAGAGCAGCTCCGGACCTCATTGTTGCTGAGAATGGCTACAGTTCACTTTGGGGGAGCTCTGATCCTCACTTTGAGCATTGCTTTCTGGCTCTAGAGTGGAAGATGGTGCACTGCTCAGCCTCTTGGAGAAGCTTGTAGTGTTGGCTTTCCTGATGGGAACTCGGCTTTCCTCATTGTTGTACAAGCTCGGGACTTCACTGTTGCTGAGGATGGCTGTGGTACTTTTGGGGGAAGCTCTGATTCTTACTTTGAGTGTCACTTCCAGGCTCCAGTTCAGATCCTTCAGCCAGCTAGCACAGATCCTTAATCCTGGTGGTGCAGAGCTTCTAGTTTCCACCCCTGACCTTTGGGCCTTCCCAATGCAGATCCATCAAACAGGCTTTCATGACATTGTCATGGGCTCTAAGCCTCCAGCTGCACTCATGGGAGGCATTTTTGTGGGCTCTAGATCTTCAGCTGCACTCATGAAGGACATTATTGTGGGATCAAGGCCCTCAGCTGGATGCTTTGGTCTTTAATGTGTGGACAGATTTCCCGCACTCTCTTTTTGTATATGCTTTTTGGTGACTATTATAAATAATCTTATAAAATATATTTCCTGTATTATATTGTTCCCCTTGCAAAACCCTAAACTACAACACAAATAGAATAGTCTATGTAATGTGGTAAGTCTTATGTAATCTGATGAAAGTCTTAAGAACAAATACTAGGGTTCTCCCAAAGGAGAAGGAATTCTCCTCAAGACAGCAGTGAAAAAAATCCTGCTTGAGATTTCAGCCTTGTGGAATTTGAGTGCAAGATGGCAACACTGGCACTTACCCGAGTTTCCAGCCTATTGGCCAGACCCCAAATTTCAGACTTGCCATTCCTCACAGCCATCAGTTTTTGATTACCCCCATCTATCTGCATGTATGTATGTATAGCTATCTATCTATGTATGTATCCATCCATCCACCCTTGTGTTTATTGATATTATGTTTCTCTGAGAAGCACTGACTAACACAGAAGCCAAGAAGTGCTCTGTGCTATGTAGTAACACAATCAGGTAGGCAATAAAATATTGAACGAAGTATCAAAGACGTATTGGATGGAAGAGTAAGAATGGCTCTATAGTCAGGGAGGATTTGGAATACAAGTTAGAGATGATATTGATTTGAAATAGAGTGGTGGACATGATTATGGACAGTAGTAGATACATTCTAGAAACTTTAAAATTGATTTAAAATCAATTATCTGTGGATGTGGTGAATAAGAGTATTACATGTAATTTGGATGAGTCTCCGTTCTGGCTGAGGCAGGGGCCTGGGGAAGTCCGGTCTGTTTACTTGAAGGAGCGGTGGTGAGCAGGGAAAAAGATCACATGCTGGGTCCTGAGAGTGGCGCACATCATCTGGCCTTAGACTGGAGGTCAGTGTCTGGCCATGACCCTGATGAGCGCTCCTGGAGAGACAGTATCACCTCAGGAGGTGAGAGGGCCAGTGACTAAGCACTGAGTCACTCCTGTATTTAAAAGCAGGGAGTGACAGAGAGACAGAAGGAGAGTTTAGCTGTTGCTGAGTTATTATCTCAGTCTATTTTCTGTAGCTACAACAAAACACCTGAGATTGGATAATTTGTTAAGATAAGTTTATTTGGTATATGGTTCTGCAGCTTGGGAAATATAAGAGCATCTGGGAAATGCAGACGAGTGTGCTAACCTTGGTCTCTCCCCCTTATTAAAAATCCACTAATGCTATCCTGAGGCCTTAGGCTCCTGATCTGATCCCATCCTAATCACCTCCAAAGGGCCCACCTCCAAACGCCGTTGATATAAGTGTGGCAACTGAGTATCCTAACATACGAATTCTTGGGGGACACATTCAAACCATAATTGTCTTTTAGTCTATGTCAAGCACATTTGGGAAAACTGAATCCTGGGATTCCCCCTAGGAGGCTGACCTGAGCCTCAGACAGTCAGGGTGCTGGTAACCTAGCAGCAAAGAACTGCCCCTCCTCTGGTATAGAGTTGGGGTCTCCCAAGGCACTTGAGCATGGATCTCCTACCATTCACGGATCTACCTCCAGCCTGTGACACACGGGCATGGGGCGTGCTGAAGCGGAAGAAGAGCAGATGCTGCTAGGAAAATCCTCAGGGCTTCTTCAGGACAAAGGCACAAGGGCGGTGACAGAGGAATGGGTCGGACAAAAAGTGCCAGAAGTGAAGCTGTCAGTAACAGCCTGGGCCAGAACTCTTGCTGGAACTCTTGGCGCATGTGCAAAGTCGGGAAGAGCCCCGGCCGACCAGTGCTAGAGCAGATGCAAGCTCTCCAGTGGGCAGGGTCGTGTAAGGCCACACAGATTTGGGGAGGGATCGTACACAAAGGGCCGAGGAGGAAGTGGGGTGGGAAGATGGTGAGTGGAAACAACAGACCCTGTGTTCCACAAGATGGCCAGCTAACCTTTGCACCTTCCTCTGATTGGAAGGGCGGTTTGGAGTTGTCGGTTTAGAAACACAACAGATTTGGGCTTTTTGTGAACTTGGTCAGCGAAGGGCTTATGGGACTGATTGCCTTTGGGACAGAACCTTGTCAAGGAAAAATTTTGTTCAATGAGAAATCTTAATAATCACTTTTTAGCCCCATGAGTACTTGACTACTAGGGTTTCGATAAGAAATAGAGATAAAATAAAAATTTAAGAAAAATGATAATATTTGTGGAGAGTAAAGCAATCTTTTGCTGCCTCTTAATAGAAAATAGAAAAGGGTAACCTCAAAGACTGAGCTTCAGTGCTACTTGTTCTCATTCAGTTAATTTACTAATTAACTCACAGAGGCCAAGCTGCATGCCCGACAGCCTTCTGGGTGCTGTGGATAGAGTGGAGAACAGTGTTAAGTCCTCTGTCCTTTGTGCCTTATACACAAGAGAGCTCAAATACATCCAGAGAGTGGAATTTTTTTTTTATAATTTAAGTGCATAAACAAATCACATTTAAAAACAGTTTGCACACTTGGCAGAATCATCTAGGTCACTGGTTCTCAACCAGGGTGATTTTGCCCTCTAGGAGAAATGTGAAAATGTCTAGAGACATTTTTAGTTGTCACAAGTGGTTGAGAATGTGGCACCCAGTATGTAGAAGCCAGTGATGCTACTAAACATGCCACAATGCACAGGGAAGCTCTTTGGAACAAAGAACTTTCCAGGCCCAAATATCAATAGTGTACGGTTGGGAAATTATGGCCTAGGGCCTTGCTACTCAAAGTGTGATCCATGGACCAGTGGTGTGAACATTACTAAGAAGCTTATTAGAAATGAATAATTTTGGTGCATCCTCCTTACCTTTCTAAGACAGAATCTGTATTTTCAAAGACCACCCAAGTTATTTAGACACATGAAAGTCTGAGAAGCTCTGCTGTTGATAACAAACTTGCTGGCAAGTCAGACAACTTGTTATCTAATCTTCCCTTTAGGTACTTTGACAAGAACCATGCATGAAGATTTACTTGCCTGGTGTTATGGTTCTAATATAAGCATGTCTTTGTATGTGGAAACTGGTTTAAGGAACTGTGTCTGATTGCCAAGTTGACAAGGGGTGTAATGTTATGGTTGATACATTGTGTTAACTTGGAGAGTCTAGAGGTTTAGCTGAGTGATTCAGCAGGAAGCCAGGTTGCTTACTTTGTATACATCCTGAGCCTGTGGAAGAGGAGGGCATGGAGATTGTGTGAGAGGTATATGCCCCCTGGGTGGAGGTAGGCTGTTTACAATGTAGGGGAGAAAAGAGGCTGCTTGTAGCCATTCTTTCCTTTCTGCTGGTTGCTTTTGCTGTGCTCTGCTGCCATAAACAGTTTGCCCTCTGCCATGTGCCACTCTGCCTCTGAACCAGCCAAGTATGGACTGAGACCTCCAGGAACTGTAAGCTTTCCTTCCTTCATTTTGGGTGTTGGGTATTTTGTCTCAGCAATGAGAAAAAAGTAACCAAGACACCTGGGTACCTTACAAAAATAGAGATTCCTCACTCCTGAAGATATTTTTCTAGGTTAGAAGCTAAGAATCTTGATTTTAATAAAAGTTCCCTGTATATATCTGATGAAGACAGGTATGGGTCCATGGCAAATATTACACCTGTAACAGTTAAACCCTGAGGGTGAGTCTCATTGGTAGAACTGAACTAATTGGCTAAGAATGGACATATAAGAGAGAAAGATGTACCATTTATAAAGATGCTAATATTACTCAAAGAGCTGATACGATGTAGTTGACTATGGAAAGTCTACACAAGAAAAAAGCCAAGCTTGGTTTGTAAGTTACTCTTTTTGGTTGTGTGATTTTTTTTTTGTTCAAAGAAAATTTATAAAGACCCTCAGCATACCAAACAGACAGGAGTGAAGCATCTTGGTTTATGTGATATACCCATGACATGTTTCCCCTGCCCTGGCTCCAAGTGGCACCATTTGAAAAATATCATGACAGCTGTGACCTAGAGTGGATCCCAGTTTTAGGCAAGAACAGCCCCAATAAACTGAATTTCATTCAGGAAGAGTTCTTGTCCACATGTGTAATCTTGTCATAGAGTTAACAAATGGCTGTATGCATGAATTTCAAGGTGACAATGGGGTGGGATGATACACGTCAATGACCACAAATAATCCCATGATAAACCCAAATATTCCTAAAACTAGTTCTGGAAGTATAAATTCCAGGAAATTAGAATGCATGAAGTATGGCAATAGAACCGTCAAGAACAATATTTTTTTTAATTTACTAACCTGGTAGGGAAAATACTTCAGTTTCTCCACATTTAGACTATGACAATTTCAGTTTACATAGTTTAGGAGTATTGTAATTCATGGAAAGACCTTGAACTGTCAGATGCTATGATGTTCATAGCTATCAAAAGCTCTTTTTTCAGGGCCTGCTTAGATCCCGTAGGACCAAAAAAAAAAAAAAGAAAGAAAAAGAAAAAAATATATATATCACTAATTAATGCAATTAAAGAGAGAAGAAAAAGAAAGTGCTTAGTAGCTATGACCTTTTTAGGTTAACTAACTGAGTTAATCCAATTTATAGCGAAATGAAAATTAATGACTATCTGATTTTTTGCCACCCATTTTTTTCACTTGGATGCTAAGCCTTGCCCTTGAATGGAGAAGAAAGAAAAGTGGCTTTGTCCTCGCAGTTCTAATTTCCCTCGAACACTGTCAACAGTGAGGACAGCACAAAACCACTGTGCTGCCGAGAGGAAAATCGGTTCTTCTGAAGGCCAGAGCTGGAAGTGTTTGTGCGCACCGCCACTCCATGGGGCACAGAGTCTGTGTTACCAGAAACTATTAGCTACTGAATAATGACAGAGATCAATTCGGGTTGTCAGTATTTGCATGACAGTAAGACAAGTAGATGAGAACAAAGATAAAATGTGGACTGTGGAGACCGCGTTGTGGCAGGGCCCGCTTCACTGTTATCACCGGGACAATCAGATCTGCTTCTATTGAAGTTTGAGGGGCGTTAATATGAGAGTGTTAGCGAGGAGCTGACTGCCAGGACTGGCTTATAACTCATTCTGCACATTATTATTATTTTTTATTTTAAGGAGAGTAATAAAAAAAAGAACAAAAGCAAAATACCAACATCATAGACCTAAACACAACAAAGCAAGAACATTAAAATTGATATAGGTTTTCAAAACAAAATGATAAGAATTAACAATGGTTGTTATAGTACATATTGTTATCTTCAGCTAAATAAGATTTTCAGATTACCAGATGTAAGAATGGAAGATTGTTCAAACCATTAGAAAGAATAAAATATAATTATTAAAAAAAATTAGAGATGATACAGTGTTTCACTAGACAAGATGGTAGGAATTCACCAAGGTTTCTGCATATTTTTATTATAAGATATAATTTTCAGCACCAAGGAAAGAGGACAAAGGATGCCACCAGCCCTGAAACAAGAGATACTATTTATAAAGCCACTGTAGTATGAAGAATTAAAAATGCTTATCTAATAGGTCCTACATGTGTTTCTTTTTTGCATCTCATTCTACATTACTTTGCACACCTATTGCAGTGCTAATTAGTATGATTTTAAATGGAATTGGGATAAACAGCTAATCATTTAGGAGGGAAAAACTAAAGTTAGCACCATCCTATCAGATATGTATCAAAGATTCAAATGTAAAAAATAAAAACATATGAGAACTAGGGAAATGTACCTAAACTTGTCAGATTTGGGGAGTGGTGATGCCTTTATTAAACATATCTGACAAGGCAACCTGCATTAAAAAAAGAGGGGAGGTTCTTATTACATAAAATTTGAATCATTGGTAAGTCAAAAATTCCCCCCAAAATGTAAATAATTAACCCAGGAAAATAGCGGCTATCTATATAACAAATAGTACCTTTAAAGAGCCCTTACAAATGAATAAGAGAAACAAATATTTCCATAAGAAAATGGGCAAAGGAAGTGAATAGGCAACCCATACACAAGTAAATACATTAAAAATGCTTTGTGTCTGACCCCTAGTTTCAAACAAATGAGATCAAAGGTTAATTTTAAATGACATTTAGTGCTGCTGAGTGTAGAGAGAATGGAGTGTTCATACACTTCTGGTGAGGAGTAAACACATAATCTCTGGAAGAAAAAGCTGGCTGTGGGTCTGAAAATTTTAAAAATGTACAAAATCTTTGGTCTAGCAGCAGCACTTTTAGGCATTTTTACCTGAGACAATTTTCATGAATAAGGATTGTAATCAATGTTGTTATTTATTATTAAAAACTGGGAACAACTACAATGTTAGCAAGAAGGAATTGGTTAAGCAAATTACAATATAGGACCATACAGAGAACTATTATACACTTATTAAAGGTGAGACTGAATTGTGTATAGTACATTAATAGAAAAAAATCTGTTTTCAAAATAGTAATGTACAGTATAATCCTATATTTGTATAAAGGTACATTATGCAGAGAAAAATACTGGAAAGATACATACAAATGTTAAGCATGGATGTCTCTGCTTGGTAGTATTAATTAAATACATTAATAAGTTAAAATCTTTCTTCTCCTCCTCCTATGTTTGTGTGGTACTGGGGATTAAACCCAGGGCCTTCACACTGAAATACATTTCAAACCATTTTCATTTTTTATTTTGAGATGGTTTCTTACCAAATTCCCCAGGCTGGGTTTGAATTTTCAATCCTCCTATCTCAGTCTCCCAGAGTGCTGGGATTATAGGTTTGCACCACCAAGCCCAGCTTCATTTTTCTTATACTTTTCAAGTTTTCTAGAAACAATATATGTATTACTTTGTAGTAAGCAAAAGATTTTACTATTGAAACAGAGTTTGGAAAGAAGTATAAACCATTTATAAGAGAGACCGAGATCCTTTGGCTCCCTACAATTCCTAAATTTAGATGGCAATGAAAGTATTTCTGCTACTTTGAAGAAAATTAAATACAAGTTCATAGGTTTCATCAATAATTTTTTGACAGATGTCATTTCTACCTGTACTGAAGACAGACTCAGTCTGTCCTTGGATTCTTTATTGCCTGTGCTGTGAGAGAAGAAGGTTATTTTTCTTATCATGTAGACCACTCTGAGCTCTTGGAATTCCAAGCTACCTCCTGGTTACACAAAGATGCATGAGCTGAATCAAAAAACCTACCTCACTTACACACACTGTCTCAGGATAACACTTATCTAAGAAAAGTGCCTTTCCTGCTATCAGGAATTGCATTCTTTCCTCTATCAAAACACTGTTCAGACTTTACAGCATTAGAAAGCAAGGAGTCATGGAAAGAATCTGTTGCTGTGAGTTGGGACTCAGAGTTGTATTATCTGTGCTCTGTGCCAATGGAGGGGCTGAATCTTTCTGGGTTACTGAGATCTGCACAATAGCGAGCTGGAGAGAAAGTTTCTTATTTGTGGGTCTAAGATTCTTTGTAGGGTTTCTAGGTACTCAGCTTTCTGGATCCATGACCATGGCTTTGCTTACTCTTGTTCTCTGCTGTGCTTTGGAGGAATGTTCCCCAGGGGTCTATGTGTTAAAGGCTTGGTCCTGGGGTGGCTATTAGGAGTTATTGTGGATCATTAAGAGGTAGAAATTTACTGGAAATCATTAGATGGCTGGGGGCATGCCTAAAAGGGGATTGTGGGGTGCGGGCTCATTCTGGCTTTCTCTGCTTCCTGGCTTATGATGTATAGGTGGTTTGGTCCAACACTTGCTCCTGGCCATTGACAATTAGGGTCTTCACCAGAGGCCCAAGGCCATGAGTCTACTTGATCTTGAATTGTGGACCAACATAAACCTTTCTCTTTATAAGTTAATTGCCTTGTATATTTCATTATAGTAATAGAAAGCTGACCAATACATCCTCCATGAATTTGTTTCTTGTATTTTTGCCTCATTTTGATAAGCAGATGTAAATGTGTTGAAGGCACACAATAGATAAGTACTTAACAAATGCTTGATTAACCTAAATCAGTCTTATCAGTGAATCAATAATCTCAATTTAACACCTCTTTACTTTTGGCAAATAAAGTGAAAGTAGTTAGAGTTTCTAATTTTGGTGTATTCTTACTTCACTAGGCAGCATGGACCAGCTCCCGGACAGATTGCCGCCACTTCACCCCCCAGACTTCACACTTACCTTAACTTGCCATGGCAGCCTTCAGAGGCCCAGGCCTCTGAGTTCTCAAAGGGAAATCAAGCAAAAATGAATCTCTTCTAAACTTGAACAGAAGAGTGGCAGTATTGATTTCGATTCCTGTATTGACGCTCATAGATACTTTAATAAAGGAATATGAAAGTGTCATGCAATCACAGTGTCAGGTCTGAAAGAACTAAGATAAATTATTTTTTAGCAAGTTCCGGTGGTCAGTAGCTGCACAGTCTAGATTACACTCTCCCTCCTTCATTTATCTTTGTATTCTTTTCAATAGCTACCGTGATTTGCAGAGACGGTCAGCTGTTCACGAAGTATCCATGGTACTGGATTGAAAAGGGAGAGAACTGAGCTTTCAGTCCTGGGGAGTAGCCTGTAATGATCACCAATTCTCACACATTAAAAATGTGGTATATTACAGAAGATCAGAATTCCTATGTGGCTATGATTCTCTTTAGCTACACAAACGCTGATACTTCTGAACATGTTTGTCTTCCCTTATGGGAAAGAAAGTGACTTGCTCAGGTCCCAAGTTCCACTGATATGAAGAGCAAATTAAAATCTGAATCTTTGTGCCTTTTTGCCTCCGATTATCCAAGTGAAGCCCCCGTCCTGCTACCACTGGGAGTCAGCAGGTGTGATCACCACACCAGAACAGTTGTAACTGAAGATTGTATAATCTGCATGACAGTTGTAACTGAAGATTGTGATGTGTAATTTTCAAAAATTATTATCATCTGGTCAGCAGGGGAGGGACTTCTCAATTCTTAGATGAAACACAGTATTATTGAGGAAGTATTTAGCTTTTTAGATCTGTTTTTTTCTCTTCAAGGGCCTGATTCTCTCTATGGGATGACAGGCTTTTTTCCCTGCTTGGCCCTTGTGCTTGGCCTGTAGACTTACAGTTCCACCTCTGGGGTGGCTCAGAGTGGCCAGACATGGGGATGGCTGAATTCAACCTGAAGTCTGTAGCCAACCAGAGGAGGATGTTTCACCTTTGTCAAGCTTCTGGATTTAATGCAGCTCCTCACTGCAGCCCCGCAACTGAAGTAACCTAGAGGATTGGACTAGGAGAACCCTCCTTCAGGTGTTTTGGAAATAGAGGGGCTGATGGGTGGTAACACCCTTACCTCCAGTCAGTCACACCCCCTTCCTGGCAGGTGTGGATGATGCAGTCTCTGGTCTGAGCTTCTGGGTCCTTGCTAGTGCTCCATCTTTGGAAGTGCCCACTGGCCTGCCCCTGCTGGCCAGAGATTCTACCTCGTTATGTCTGCATCCTACGGGAAGTAATGCTCAACTTTGTTCTGGATACATGTACAGTGCTGATAAACTGGGCTGTGTAGGCAAGACAAGTCCTGACTGTGAGGTCTGTTAAGCATCTTCCCAGATCCAGGTATAGAAACAAGACGAGAGCACACATTCTCCTTTAAGGAGAAAGTCTGTGACAAAACAGAACACCCCAACCTCCCGTGGCTTGGAGCGGGCGATGCTGGAGCCAGCCAGGCCTCGGGATCTCACATCACTGAGACCTCTTGGTGTGAAGCCTGGGATGGGGCATGATTGCTCCTCGCCCGGGAAGTTTAACCCAGGGCTTCCATGGTGTTCCCCAGGAGAGAGGGGGTGGAGTCCACCGGGTCTGATGCACTCCTGCACTCATGTCCTGGGGTCAGCTGGGCTCTTTGCCCTCTGCTTTATTCACCTCCACATCCCAGAGTCCCAGCCCAGCACTTCTTTCCTAGGAGGCAATGCATGTATCCTAGGGGAGCAGCTCTGACCAGCGAAGACCATAGGTCCTTGCATCTGACAGGCCCCAGTGTTTGGCTGACCCGCTTCTTTCCCTCTCACCTCCTGGGTGGCCTCTGGGGGGTTCTAGGTCTTTCCTGTGACCTGGGCAGAGTGGGTGCTGGGGAGGCAGTGAAGGGGGAAGGCACGAGGATGGAGATACTCACCCTGAGCAGCTGCCTGGCTGATACCTGGTGCCTGATACATCTCCACCACTGAGGGAGCTGGCCACTCCCCATAGTGCTGTCTATACCTCACCTGCATAAAATGCTTTTGTATTTGGGGCCTTTTAACTCAGTGACTGTTAAACATTACCACGTAAAAAGAGGCTCCATCTACCTACTTGAGTTTATGAAGTGGCATTTTCTTTTTCATGATTCTTTAAAATTTCAGTTTATTAGCACATGTGTATAGTACATAATATTTCCATTCTTTGTGGGAAGCTGGTACATGTACACAATGTATCTTAATTCTCCTTTTCATCCTATTTCCTTTCACTTCTTTCACCCTCCATCCACCACTTGAGGCCCTTTCCTTCTTCTTTTGTATATTTGCAGTTTACAAACCTTGTGTGGAGTTGGTACACATACATAACACAATTTCTTTTTAAAAAATCCCTAATCCCTTCCCTCCCTCACCCCTCCCTCCATCTCTTGATTTCTTTCTCCTTTGAGAACAATCTATTTCCCTATTTCCTATTATCTTTTATTTTGCTTTTTATTTTTATTCTGAGTTTCTCACATAACAGAAACAATGTGATATTTAAATTTGTGTGTCTGATTATTTCACTTAGTTTTATGGTTTCTAAGTGTATCCATTTTCCTATAAATGGCTCAAGTTTATATTTCTCTATAGCACAGTAGTACTCTGGTCTCTAAATACCACATTTTCTTTAGCCTTTTGTCTGTTGATGGACATATGGGGCCACTTTCAAGGTTTGGCTATTATGAATTGTGCTGTTATAAATATTGGTATGTATGGATTTCTGTAATATGATGTCTTTCACTTTCAGGAAGATATCTAGAAACTGAGTCTAATGGAATTTCTAGGTTTAGTTGTTTGAAGAATCTCCATACTGGGGCTGGGGATATAGCTCAGTGGAATAAGCGCTTGCCTAGCAAGCGCAGGGTCCTGAGTTCGATCCCCAGTACCGCAAAAAAAAAAAAAAAAAAAAAAGAATCTCCATACTGATTTCCATAGTAGTTGTACTAGTTTACATTCCCACCAACAGTGAACAAATGTTCCTTTTCCTCTGCAGCCTCTCCAAGATTTGTTATTATTTGATTTCTTGATGATGGCTGATCTTTCAGGGATAAGATGGAATCTAAGTGTTTTCTAAAATTTGCATTTCTTGAGTGGCCAGTGAGGTTGAGTATTTCTTAATGTATTTGTTGGTCATTTATACTTCTCCTATTAAGTGTCTATTCATTTTGTTTGCCCAGTTTTTATTTGGTCTTTTAATTTTGAGGTCTAATTTTTTGAGTTCTTTTATAATTTAGACATGAGTCCTTTATCTGGGCGATCACTGGCAAATATTTTTTCTCACTTTGTAGGATGGTTATAAAAGTATCACATGATAATGTTTCACTCTGTTGGATGTTTCTTTTGCTGTGCAGAACTTTTCAATTTAATATGATCCTATTTGTTGATTCCCAGAACTTCCTATGCAATGGGAGTTCTGTCCAGAAATTCCTTGCCTATGCTCATGACTTCAAGAGTCCAGAAATTTCTTGCTTTGTCTGTGACTTCAAGAGTTTTACTTATCTTGTCTTCTAACTGGTTAAGGTTTCTCATTTAGCATTTAGTTCTTTCGTCCATTTTGATTTTAGTTTAGTATACTGTCTACATTCAATCTTTTGCATATGGGTAGGAAGTTTTTCCAATTCCATTTATTACAGAGGCTCTCTTTCTTCTAGTGTGTGTATTTTGGTGCCTTTGTCAAAGATCACATAATTGAATGGGTTTAAGATTGTTTCTGCTTCCTTTATTCTGTTCCACTGATCCTCATGTCTGTTTTTTGTGCCAATACCATTCTGTGTTTAGCATAGTAACTTTGTAATATAACTTCAAGTCTGGGATTGTGATATCTCCAGCATTACTCTTTACCCGGGATTGCCTTTGCTTTTCTGGTTCCATATTCTTTTAGGATTGTTTTCTCCAGTTCTGTGAAGAATGCTTTTGGAATTTTGTTTGGGATTACATTAAATTTCTATATAAATTTTGGAAATATAGCCTTTTTGACTACACTTGCTCTGTCTATCCAGGAACAGAGAATATTTTTCTATTTTCCTGATATCCTTTTCAATTGGAATGGCATTTTCTGATTTCTTTCTTCTGTTTATAAAAGCATCACATGACCATCATAGAGACTTTGGAATATGAGTCATATAAAGACAAGGAATCAGTTGCCTGTCCAACCATACAAAAAGGCCTCTTTATATTTCCTTCTGGTCATTTTTCTAGGTTTCTATAATATATATGGTGTGATCACAAAATACAGTGGATGCTTGAATTTTTTCTTAAAATTTATTACAGCCAAAGACACCTTGACAGTAATGTCCCTCAATATACTGCCCTTCACTTAGAGCATGCTTATCCCATAATTCCTGCCCCTTTCTGAGCAGTTCTAGAAGCCCTTTTTTATGAATATCTTTAGTTGAGCTGTCATGGCTGCCTCCACATCCTGAATGAATAAACAGTGTTTACCTTTCATGGTCATTTTGACTTTGGGGAAGAGCCAGAAGTTGTGTGGGGCTAGATTCAATGGATAAGGTAGATAAGGACACACTATATGTTTTTATTTGACAGAAATTGCCATAAACATTTTGAGTTGATTCAAGACATGCATCTAGCCATGTAAAGACACTCACAAAAGAGGACTTTCAGAACTGCTCCCGAAAGTGACATGAATGAGGGGATACTTGTATTTGAAGCAAAGGGGAATATTTTGAGAAGGATTAATATAGTGCCTTTTATTGGAATAAAGTTTTATTTTATTTAAACATTAACTATATTTTTTATCATACCACATATTAAGATCATAATGTACACACAATTTTGTATTTTACTTCTGTTCACTGAAATTTTGTTGTTAACTTTTATACACCATTAAATATTTTTGGCATCAACATTTTAATGACTTCATTATACACACTTCAATGACTTATGTCCTTACTCTTCATTTAAGTTGCTTCTAATTTTTTTTTTTTATCTTTTTGAGACAGGGTCTAGCTGTGCAGTTCAGGCTGACCTTGAGCTCACTTTGTAGCCCAGGCTGACCTCGACCTTGTAATGATCCTCCTGCCTCAGCCTCCCAAGTGTTGGGATTATAGGCATGAGCCACTAAGCCCAGCTTGCTTCTAATTTTTGTACTATTATAAATAACTCTATAAAGAGCATCTTTTTATTTATTTTCAGGTAAGTTTCATTTTTGCTCCCAGTGTCTTGTAAGTGGATCCTATGTCACCTGCCTTTCACATTGGAGTGCTTATGTCATTTTATCATTTTGGGTTTTCACATTCACTTTTAAAACTTGATTCAGTGTGGAAAGAAAGCTCCAAATTTTCTCTATTCCAGATCATTTAAGAGCATTTCTTCCAGACTCTTTCCTGGGCAGAACATTTATAGCTGGAATAACTCCAAAATGATATTGATGACACCCTGCAGCTTGAAATGGAGAAAAAGAGAACAGTGTGTCACTGGAACATGCGAGGAAGTGCCCCTGAAACGTGAAGAGCAATAATCTTCTAAGAAAGCCTCCTCCAAGGCAGCAAAGTCTTGAGCTCTCCTAGGCAGATATGGGACAGTTCCCACTCGGGGAGGTTCTCTCAGCTAGGCAGAGAATCGCTGCCAATGTGGCCCTGAATTCAGTGGCCAGTCACACCCATGTAAAGAAGCAAGGTTCTGGGCTGAGGGTATTCAGTGCCTGTTCTGGAAGCAAAGGTGTCTGGAGAAGAGAGCAGAGCATCAGAAGGTAAGATAGGTCAACTGTTTCTCTGCATCGACAGCTCTCAGCACACCTGCTTCAGAAGGCTCCCAAGCAGCCAGGTGTGGGGCTGTGACCCACTTGTCCCGGAGAAATGATGTTGTTGCTGGTAGCCAATCACCACCTCCTGAGTTGCTTCTGCAATCTGCTTCTGTAATTACTCTCAGACTCTGTATCCATTATTGCCAAAATGTGCAAATCATCATTAAAATATTGATGAAAGAAAACCAACATCATTTATCACCAGGGAAGAGCAATTGCTAACTGCTCTTATCTCAGGAGGGAGTCAGGGAAGCTGAGGATGCCCTCAGTTATCACACTGTGGGTGTGTTTGCGCTCCAGTGGCTCTGAAGTAGGATTCGATTGAGAAGTGCTCACTGCTGTTTGTGGTAGAGAGTTAGAGGGAAATCCAGCCTCCTGAGACCGGGCTGAGCAGCCAGGCCTACAAGCCACATTTCCAGATGTTATCTGATCTTGGAGGCTCCTCTGTCCTCTGGGCTTGGCCAGGACAGCAAAGAGTCTATAGAAGGCAAGAGGCATTGCTCTTCCACGTTCTTCAACTCTGTTATATTGATTTTTACCCTCAAAGTTCACCTGGTGCCTTTTGCAAGAGGTCACTCCAATAACTTTGTCTTAATAATGACTCCTGCAACTACTTGATGTGCTGCCAAGCAGAAAAATGAGATCATAAGAGCCTGAGGTGAGGATCTGAAACAGAAGAAATAAAACCAAAACCGCAATTTGGAGTTTTTCATTGCTATAACCTGAATGCAATCTTTCTTTATTGATGGGCTGTTGCTTTTCTTATATTAGAAATTCTTCTCCCCACAAACTTGGATTCCATTTATGTATCAAAGTTAATAGTTTTGTTTTCTGCTGGACTTGGGAAGGGCTAGATGTCAGCCCTCTGGATTGGCAACTCTTGTCACTAAATGGCTCACCTGTGGTCTCTCTGGGTGATCAGTGGCTCCTAAACAGCTTCTTCTGGTAAGGCGGACTAGCTGAGGTTGGAAATGAACTACAAACCGTATCTTGTGTACCTGGCATTAGTCAAAAGGGAATCGGGGACATGCGTGTCCTCAAACTCAGAGTAATCAGTCTTTTCCTGGAATGGCATCCTCTCAGTCGAGGAGTTCAGGCCTGTGTTGTGCAGCATGGTGGCCATTGGCCATGTAAGTGTTCAAAGTGTGGCAATTTTGAATTAGAATGTGTTGTAAGGGGGGAAAAAGACCAGCAGGTTTCAGATTAGGTATAAACGTGACGGAGAATGCAAACTGTCTCAATAGTCTCTAAATATCTTTTACACTTTAAGTAGTAACACTTTGAACAACTAGATTAAATACAACGTACTAAAATTGACTTTACCTGTCTCTTTTTGCTAGTATCAAGTTACTACTGGAAACTTTAACATTACACGTGTGACCTGCTTCTGTGGCTCATGTCATATGCCTACTTTACACTGCTGGTTTAGGCAATAAAAAACGCTCACTGGAAATCAACAGCAATTTATATGCTAAACATTAGGATGGTGATGGGAAAGGCAGGTTTGTTGAGCACAAGGTGCCACCCTGGGGGGCCCTTCATTTTTTCTAGTCTACTTGCCTTCCGGGCACTGAGCTAACAGCCATCTGTGGTCCGCATTCTGCTGCGTGCTAAGGCAATAGAAGAAGGAGCACTGTGGAGGGAGGTGCACCCCACCGACCAGAGCTGTGCCTCAATCCTCTTAGGCACTTTAGTGCTGAGGTTATTTTTGGAGCTTCATTTGCAAATAAGAGTAACCAAAGTCTTGTTCCCAAAATAACATGTTGCTTTTATCTCATCTTTCAGTAGAACATCGTGCTAGACACATCGAACGGCTCAGCTCTGCCAAACTTGAAAATGCACTCTAGCCCCAATTGCTCGCTGTCTATCCACTCAAAGGCCACGTGTATTGGATGAGCTACATGGGAAAATCAGCTTTGCTTTTCAATCACAACAGGTAGCCCTGCCAATACTCTCAGCGTCATGGAACCTTTCAGAGTCCCTGCCCAGGGGCCCCTTGTTCCCTGGGCCACTGCTGCAGCCTCCTCCCCACCTGGTTTGGCTCCAACTTCTCCCTTTCTGACTGACCTCATCACCACCAGCAATACTTCCTCTGTTGCTCCAAGCAAGAAGTTGCACCAGGCCTGTACCTAGCATCTCATTTAACTCTCTAAGTATAGTACCCACCGGAACAGTGTGTTCTGTTGTTCCTGTTTCAGAGACAAGGACTCTGAGGCTAGAGGGTGGGTGACTTGCCTGGATCCTGCACTGTCAAGGGCTGGCTGAGTCAGGTACCAGGCCAGTACCTCTAGGCTGAGGGTCCCTCAGCCCTGCAGCCCTGTCCGCTTCTCATCGAGGGACCCTCTGCGCCCCAGCTGCATCTCCAGGTCAAGGCTTCTATCATCCCTATCTCCCAGGCTCTACTGGGAAAGAGAATTTTTCAGGCCCTGGGGCCCACTCCTGGAGTGATCCTTAGTGCAAGGCAGCGTTCTCCTCCTCCTCCCTCCCAGGCCCCTGCTCTCCCTCTGCCCATAGCCTCTGCCTTGGTGTCAGCTTAGCACTCTGTTTGAGTCTCAGGGCTGCTGAAACTGAGCTCTCTTCTTGGACCCCTCATCTCTGGATTTCCCATGAAATTACTCTTCCTGCAGATTCCTGACTTCATTGTAAATTCAGGTCATTGTTTCATTCTTGCTTCATTTCCTGGATTCTAGGCCTGTTCCTATCCTCTAGTAATAGAACACCATCACCCCCACACAGTTTAACTAACCGTGGCCCATCACAGCAGGTAAAAGCAGCCTGCCAGTGGGCTAAATTGTAACCTTGCCATATACTAGTTGAAATACTTTTAGAAGTCACTTCTAAATAATGATAGCACCTAATAATGATAGCACCTGCCTCAGGTTGTTGAAAAGATTAAATGAACATAAGTGAGACCAAAACAGTGCCTGGCACACAACAGTAGATGCACATAAGTATTAGCTGTTTTCTTTCTTTCCTGCTGAAATCTGGCTTGAGCAGCTACTATCTACTATGTGCTAATCAGATCTGGTAACTACCGCCCCTGTCTCTGTGTGCACCTCCTCTGTCACCCAAAGGCTCTGGTTTGGGTCTCCTTTTTTCCCTGTTAGTCACTAGCTTCCTTCTCATAATTTCTGCCACTCTCACCCCAGGGCCATCTCCTCAGGGAATCCACATCCCTCATGTCTCTTGAAATCCAACTCAGATCCTTTCTCTCCTGAAGACTCCCTGTGACTAATCTCTTCAGATCCCCTCCTACGCTCATATCTCTCTGGCCCTCAGAACCCAGCTGACTCACAGCAGTGGTCCTCCACGGGGGGGGGGGGGGGGGGGCGGTGATTTTGTTCCCTAGGGACATTTGGTAATGTTGAGAGGTGATTTTATTGTCACAATTTTCGTGATAGAGGGCAGGGATGCTGTTAAACACACTGAAATACATGAAAGGCCTCAAAATGAAGAATTATCTGGCCTCTTGCTGATGTTACTCTGTTTAAAAAAAAAAAAAAACTGCTAGTGGTTCCATGTATGTATTATAGCTCCCCCGCCCCCGCTAGAGGCCTTTTGATTCTTCTAAGGTATCTGAGACAGCACCATGCTTAAAATAAACCGATGAATTGGTAGTGATTAATTTTCTAACTAAACAGCCTGCCAGAAACATTTTTCATTAGTCTGCGATATGTCACTGTAAGATTCTTTTAAATGCTACCTAAATGTTAAAAGTATTCTGTGCTCACTGGCAGAAAAAATGCAGAAGTTTTTGGCCATTCCCAATCAAAGTCTGTCCAGCAGCAGGATGGATAGTCATGTTGTAGGAGGGACTGAGGGGTGTGTCAAATAGTCCCCTACCGACAGCCAGCCATGATTACCATTTGCCACCAGTTCCATTGCTCTGTTCTTTTCTAAGAACTTGACCTTTTAGTGGGCATCCATGAGATCAATATGATATATGAGCAAAACCTGAATCTATCTGTAAGAGAAAATTAGTTTTTTTTTTTCTAGAAAGGAAATCTCATGGTGTACTACCCAAATGATCTAAGATTTATGTTGAATCAGTTGAGGCACAGGGTAGAAAAGAACAAGGGCTTTGGAGAGTCACCCTGCAACTGTCCCATGGTCTGTCAAAGTTCCCTTCTAAAAGCATAATAACTGCAGAGGGGAGAAAGGCCCTTGCCCCCTGCCACCTGTGCTGGCAGTGTTTGGGTGGTAGGTGTCCATGTGCACCTGCAGCTTGGATGGAGGTTTAGATAGAGCTCAGGGATGAAGTATCTAACTGACCCTGACTAGAGAGGGCTGGTGTGGCAAAAATCTGCATCAGTGGTCCCAAAGCAGAAATGTGAGAAGCTTCCCTTAGACAATTCCACTCCAGCCCATTCAATCCCTGGGTACTGTTCTTAAATAAGTTTCTCAAAGAATTTCCCATTTAAGTCACTGCATCTGTGTCTTAGAAAATAGACACAGAAAGATGACCTGTCTATTCTGTAGAGAATCCCTTTGAGTCTTGTGGTTATTCAGCTGTCCAGGGATCTTGACTCTGCCTTCAGGTTTGAAGATTATATAAAAGGCAAAAGATTTTAAAGGAGAAACCACTCCAATATAGTGTTCTCAAAGTGGGGCCTCCAGACCAGCAGCATCAGCACTGCTTGGAGACTTGTCAGAAATGCATAATTTTGGCACCAACTCGGATCTCCTGATTCAGACGGTTAAGTGGGAGATGGGCCCCATAACTTATGTTTTAAGACCCTACAGGTTATTCTGATGTATACGCAGATATAAGAGCCAATGGTCTAATCAAGCAGCATGGAATTTGATCATATTAATGAATAATAATCATGGGTCAACTCAGATATTTCAGATGATTGCATTGTTTATAACTTCGTAATTGTATTGATAGAGATGAACATAATCTTATTGTCATAGTGTCTAGTACCCAGTAAGCAATTGATTATATATATTATATACATTGAATAAACGAATGAAGCTCTCCAGAGTTTAAAAAAAATGAAGTTAAAAGCCATTCTCTCTAGTTTTTTTCTTCCAACAACCCAAAACAAAAACACACAACAGCCATGCTAGAGAGATTCCAGTAACTATTTAGGTTTGATTCTTTGTACTGTAAGTCTGTGTGGCCTAACATGATCACCATGACATGTCTATTCTATTGGGCATTTGACATGTGAATAATTCAAACAGAAATGTAGTGTAGGTATGTAATATACACCAGATTTTGAAGACTCAGTTCAATAAAGAATAAAATGTTACATTAGTGCTTTTTGGTTGAAATTTTTGTTGTAATATTTTGATATATTGGATCAAATAAAATATTTAAAGTCATTTTATTCATTCCTTACTTTTTAGATATCACCACTAGAAAATGTATAATTATACATGTAGCTTGCATTATATTTCTAGTGGGTGTTTGGCTTGGTAGGACTCCAAATGTGATACATTTCAATTTTGTGAGAGCTGCAGGAGCTTTTCACCTATTTCAGGTCTACTGAGTATAAAGCACAACTCACCTGCTCACTCACCCGTGGACTTCAAGTTTCCATCCTTAAAGGAGGATACCGAGATTTTTTTTGAAGTGCATATTCCAAAATGTGCTGGTATGTAATTTGGCATGCTTCTCCGTAGACTTCTGTTTCTGCCAAGAAAGTGTTACTCTACAGCAGTGATGGCAAACCTCTTAGGGTTTTCAATGAGAACAAGCAGGTGGTGTGGCACCTGTGCCACAGGTTCACCACTGCTGCCCTCCAGTTTTCAAATAAATTGTCTTCACTTCTGCCAACTAGGTAAGCCAATGTTTCCTATAGGAGCTTCAGAGGGTAAATGTAGATAAATGAAAATTGTTAGGAAGTTTTTCCTCGCCAGACATAGTGGTAGGAAGAGCTCCTGTATGACAATCTCCTGTCCTCCCAGGTCACAACACCTTGATCCCCCTCATTCCCTCTCATGGGATCCTCTTGTCTGAGTGCTGGCTCAGTGATTCTCAGGGCTGCCCACCTGGAATTTGGGACCGCACAGTAGATACTAACCTACTCATGCTCTAAGGCAGTGACTCTTAGCCTCAGAACTTATCAGCCAGAACACAAAATAAAAAAGTTAATCTTCATGTTTGCCCAGGGACAGGTGGAAATGAGATCTGGCAAGCCTACTCTCCAGGCAAAAAACCCCTAAAACCCAAAATTTACAAAGACCTTGCATCATACCCTACATCATAGGATTCTAAAGGATGAAGAGAAGTCACATGGAAAGGAAATGGGGTGCTGTTGGGATCGAAACTGAGTTCACAGGGTGAGGGCTGTGGTATAGTTTCAATGGCATCACAGGCCTGTATGTGGACCTCACAGATCTGTGCTCAGCATATGTGGGACCTGAATGGCACATGGCCTCCTGTGATGGAGAGTTCTCTCCTTGGCCAAACTCTATCGTCAGTCTCCTCTGAACTATCTTCTCCACTGAGGTCTGACTTTGGGACTTCTGTGTGTGTTTCTGCCTTGTCCAGTTTTAGTAAGAATCCTGATAAGGGAGATTAGCCAGAAGCTCCCATCTTTGATATCTGGTCACCCTTAATATTTGATCCAATTGCTCATTCTTTGCTACCCACTGTAACTATCTCTGATCTGCCTGTCCTGACTTCCTGTAGAATTCTACAAGGTTGTTTTATGTATCCCTGACCTTTTCTTTTAGCTGTTTTCCATCTACTGACCCTTAACCTGCCTCCCAGCTCTAAATTTCCCCTTTTGTTACATTTGTAGTGAAGCCCATTGTTCCTTCTGTTCCGTAAAGCCCCACTGCACTAGTCCCTGTCTCCATTGTCTCCCTGAATAAGGTCTGCCTTTGTGTTTTAACAAATACCAAAAGGTTTTCTTCTAGAACCAACAGAGATTAAGGATAATCAGGAACATGGTGAGAATTTTGCTTGGAAAGTGGCTCTTAGTTAAATCTGATTCCTAGTCCTGGAATGTTTGTTATGAAGCAGAGTGGGGGATGCTCCCAGTCAGGTAGAACCAAGCTCTCCCTGCGATTCTCTGCTGAGTCCGGCCACAGCACCTGTTCCTGAGGTGCCTCTGATGCTCGCTCGGTGTGCCTAGTGCTACTTTCCTTAATGTGGCACCTGCTCAGGCTTCCTCCAGCCCCTCCCAGCAGGGTCCCGCCTGCCACACCTCCTTGCCCTGGCCCATTTCCTCTGCCCTCATTGAGGTCTTTGTTTTCTTTTATTCCTGAGCTTCCTTGCATGCTACCTCTGCATTCATAGTAGTAAAAGCCGCCTGCTTCCCCAGCACAAAAGGCCTGCCTGCTCTGCATCAGCTTCCTCCAAAGCCATTTTACCCCGAAGAGCCAGACTTGTTTCCCCTCCTCCAGGGTTCAGCTCTCAACAGAGGCCAGATCATTGCTCCAGCACCTCTTTGCCCAACACACTGCCCTGCTGATTTCGGGATGAAGTGCCTTGTCTTGGCTTCCCTCTAAAACCAACCTTACTGATTGACTGACTCAGTCCCTCACTCAAAACGATTATTTCTTCCTTGTGCTTTACCTCCCAAAGGTGCCAGTTAAAGTCCTACTAATAGCAATATTCAGTGGGTAATTTAAATGTATTATTTCGCCATACCTACAGTTTGCTTATTGAATTTAGATTGGTATGCATGTAGCTTTGCATTCTAAAATGAACAGAGTATGTCATCCCCTGTGTTTAAGCAGCTAAGCAGGCTAAATAATCTGAAGTATTTTGGTTCCTGAATTTTCATGACCAATCAAAAGAGGAAGAAAAACAGACCCTGAAGTTGAGGTACATGTCATTTCTCAAAGTAACATAGCAAATGGAAGGGCTAGGGATTCAGTCTCACCCAGTTTAGCCACAGATTCTGTGCTCACCACCCTATACCAATTTACGGATAAGATTAACACTGATGGACATTGAAATCGCTAAAGAGAAAATGTTTTTAAGATTGTTATAAAGAATAAGATGTTTACTTGCAGAGAGGTTGGTTATTAGACTGAATACTCAAATTTATAGTTAGCCAGACACCTGACAACATGGCAGTCCTGAGAATTTATAGAGGAAGGTCACCCGGTGGTAGTGGCTGGGCCCTAGGGCTCTGCTTCTCAACTTTTCTGTGACTCAGTTGCCATCAGGTTCTGTGTTTCTAACACCCTCTTAGGCGAAGCTGATGGTCTTTCATGGCCCTCACTTTGAGTAGCAAAGGTTCTGTTTCAGGAGCAAAGCCTGTCACTGATCAGCTCTGGAAAGATTTGTCCGCGTCTCTCTCTGAGCCTCAGTTTACTCATATGTAACCTAAGGGAGTTGTCCAGGATGATCTTCCTGGTGGCTGGGTGCCTTTGAACTAGCATGTCTGACTCAGAGCACTGCCTGGAGGAAGGGAGGAGGACACAGAAAGCCACTGTACATCATGGGGAGAGCCGGGAACGCCCCGTTTCCTTAGTGCTCTTGGCTGGCACGGTGGAGTGGGCCTAGGATTTTCATTGACATGCTGTTCCTTTGACCATGTTCTTGAGCCTTGGGGTCCCAAATGTGCCCTCTCTCTCTTGCCACTTGATTCTTTTTTCCCTCTTCTCGAAGCCTATCGCCTCCTACTCTCTCATGGCTGACTCTACTCTAACCTGGTTATTTTGCCATCTTTCCTCTTTCATGGCCTTGTATATGAGATTATAATCGCAGTACTTTTCTGGTTTTTAGAAAAGCATGTCAGCATTGCTCTACTCCATCACTGTGTGCATTTAACACAAAATCAATATGGTGACAAGATGGGGAAAGAGAGAGACAGAGACAGAGACAGAGAGACAGAAGAGAGATCACTTTATCTGAAATGAAGCACTATCATTGCTTTTAGGAGCGCATCAGTTCCATAGAAAACATTACATCGTCCTGATTTCCATGAATAGAGACACTCAGAGCAGGTGACCATGAGAATACCTATGTGGATTTAAGGTTCACAAAACTCCTGGGCCCAGTGTAGTGTGATCACATCAAGCTAAACAGTCCCTCTCGTCTCATTTTCTGTCCATGTTAGAAGGAGCAAAATGCCACTTGCCCTGTGCAAACATATCCAGAGAAGATAGTTCTGTAAAGGGGATCTACCAAAAAAAGGGGAGCTATAGGATGCCTTTCTTTAGGTAGCATAAGAAGCTTCCAGTCCATGTATTCCATGGTACAGTTTCCCAAACTGTATTACATAGGACAGTTAACCTCAAAAGTAAGTTAACGTATCTGCATCACAGACTGGGTTCACTTCCCATGCTTGGTGCATCCCACCCTTTGAATTTCTACAGGAAGAAGAAATACTGCAGGTTTCCATGGATGTCCTGGATGGAAACCACGCATCCTTCCAAATCCTGTGGAAAAACAAAATCTCCACCTCTTTCTTTCCCTCAGTACCAGACCCTTCAAAATCTTGTGGTATTTCCTCAAATACCAAAATTTTGAGTTGTGACATCTGGTTTCCAGCTCTCCCAGGCTGGGGTTTATTTTTTAAAGAGATAATCAAGAGTTTTGACATTCTGAGCCTCCACCCTGCATTTGTGTGGGACTCACTGCCTACCCTTCCCTGGCTCAGCACACACTAAATGATTCTAGCATTTTCTCCCAAACAAGGAATCTACTTTTTGCTTCTTTGTCTTGTTCCTAGGGTTCCATTTACTTCAAAAGCCTTTGTCTCTTCCAGAAGGTATTTCAGACATGGTGAGTTCCTCCTTTTCTAAGCTCATTCACAAACATCTCAGAATGTCTAGACATTGAGAAATTCCCTCTGGACAAAAGGCCCCTGTATCTTCAGGCATCTCCAAGAGAGGAGTTGGATTGTATGGAATTTCCCTGCATGACTTCCATCTCTACCCACTTGGGCCTGGACTTCAGAAGCAGGCCCTGTAGTTAGGGGATGCTGACCTGGCACTTTGTGTCTAAGCCTGTGGGTATGATAGGGGAGTCAGTCAAGGGGACAAGAAAATTGTGGGCTGGACAACATTGCCAGGATGCAGAGTGAAAACACAGTCTAGAGGAAAAGGAAATGCTATATGCTACATGAGCCCAAAAATCTGCCTAGGGCCTGGTTTCCATGGCAACAGGATGGGGCAGGACCAGGCAGCAGCTGGAAGAGCACAGAGTGTGATGTCACATGCAACTGCACTGGACTCCCAGCCCTCAACAGATAACCTCTGGAAAATCACTTTCCTTTCCGAGCACTGGCTTTCTCACAAATAGGGATGGTACAGTGTCTAAATACAATGGTGAGGCTGCTTTATGAGTTGAGACAATCCTTCGAAAGAATCTAGCCTGATGCCTACACAATGAAAAGGAGTTGCGATCATTATCCTGTCTGTTTAGCACAGCTCAGTAAACCCACTCCACAGGAAGACAGAAAAAGCACAGGGAAGTCTCTAGGTTATAGGCACAGCAAATGTTTGAGCTGCTGCATGGAAGAGAAAGTCCAAAAGCTCATTAGGTGGCCTCCTAACATCTCTGGCAAGTGCAGGACAGAAAGCAGCAGGGGGGAGAGGATGGTAAAGACAGAAAAGAATCTCAGAGGCAGGTGTTATTCAATTCGGAACAGAGCTCGGGGAGCTAGCGGAGTGGTTGCAGGATGCAGACATGATCACTGTGAATAAAACCTTAAAAAGAACAAATTGTGAGTTTTGAAGGCAAATAGACATACAAATAGGAATTGGATAATGGTTAGAGAATATCTTCTTTTGAAAACAGGCAAAAAGTGATAAAAAGAACCACCTGTGACACCTATCATTTTGATGCCACCAGCTTGCAGGGTCAGTGTATATTTAACAGTGTGGACAACTACTCTATGGGATACAAAACAATGGCACAGGAGAGGGAAGATTTCATCACAGCTCAATCACAGCCAGCAGATCCCTCATTAGGTAAAAAGAAATGAAACCATCAAACTGTGTGTGATTTTATAGTGATTATCACCAATATAAAGTGAAATAATCACCATAAAATGAAAGTAGGAATGGCAAAAAAAAAAAAAAACCCAAAACAAAAAAATTTCACAGAGAAAAAAAAATTAAACCACCAAGAAAAATTGTTACAAGAGAAGGAATAGTTCTATAAGAAGATTTTTAACAGCTGCTTTCATAGCATGAAAATAAACTTTGATAATAAAAAATCTTAGTTGTAGATTTTAGGCAGAGAAGAAATTACTCCAGTAAAAATAACTTTAGTAAAATAAAAATGGACACTGAAAAAATTGAAATAGTTTAACTGTAATAGAGAAAATTGATTAGAAGATTTTTAGTTGGCTTAAACAGCATTTTCCTCAGAAAGTATTTTCTTCATCAGAAATCCACAAGTATCACTAAAATTCTAATGAAAATGTTTGTACTCTTAAAGATAAGATACTTTTGGAGAAATAACTCCAAGTTAGTAAAGTGGATCAACACTTCAGCTGTCAAGGAAACCTTTCTCTGGAGCCTCTCTGTCCAGGATTGTATAGAACTGGACAGTCCAGGGGCTCCCTAGGATCGGGAAATAGCTGTACTTTTTTTTCCTAAAAATCTCATCTATAGCATGTTCATTTCAGGTACAAATTTAGGAAATAACAAAAGAAATTTTGCTGTTGGAAGTGGTGATTTGTACTATGCAGTGTGACCAAATATATGATGAATATTTAAATAAAAATGTATTATAGTAAAAGACACTTTGCCATTAATCCCCCTTAAAATACACTTCCTCCCTGGACCACACTTATCCCATCATTCTTGTCACTTTCTGAAACAGTGCTGGAAATCTTCTTTACTGAGCATCTCTTTATGAGGTGCAATACAAAACATGGGGAATGCTGTTTGTGAGTGCCATGCAACGTAAAGCAAGGTCATAAAAATATGCTGTATCTCATTCACCTTATTCACTGGATATGGCAGTGTGTGACTTGTGGCTCTTCTCCAAAGTCAAAATGACCATGAAAGGTAAATATTTTTAATGGATTTAGGGCATGGAGGCAGTCACAAAAGCGCAAGTAAAGACATTTACAAGAGAGGACTTCCAGAACTGCTTCAGAAAGTAACAAGAAGGTGGGATAAGTGCTCAAGTGAGGAGTGTTCTGAGGGGGATTAACTGCAATGTGTCTTTTACTCTAACACATCTTTTAAAACTTAAATGTTTACTGCATTTCTCGATCATAGCCAGTGTGTATTATAAGAAAATTTGCTAAATGATGACAGTTTGGCCAGACACTGGAGAGGAGTGGGCAAGGAGGAGAGGGAAAAGAGGAGAAAGAATCATAAATGCACACAGTCACTCTGTCTAGGGACAGTGGCGTTCTAACCAGCCACTGAAAGGACCAGAATGGTGGTGATAATTCTTTGAGTTTCTGCCGCAACACAGATGAGCTGGTTTTTTTAAGCCCACCCGATTCTTCAGACAGGATTCTACCTTCCATTAGGACTGTTGAGTCCCTTGCTTGGTGTCTGGATTACTGTGACTTGGGAGTTTCCTATACCACTAACCTTGCTTTGGGAGCTCAGGAGCTATTAGGCCTGCTGGCTGTACAGCAACTTCCTGCTCTTGGCATCTTCAGGATCAGAGAGAGCGGGAGATAACATCAGCTTACTGCTTTCCTCTGTTTCAGTGACTAGGAAGGACTATTCCTAATCAGACTAAGTGCTTTGCTCCTGAGATTTCCAGTATAGCAGCTCATCACTGTTTTTCTAAACCTAGATCAGTTGCTTAGTATCTGATCATCCTTGGGTGAATTTCTGAGGCTGTGAAGTTTCTGAAAAAAGAAAGAGATGGAAATGTATGCATGTATATATGAATATACATATATGCAGGAGGGCTAACATGGTTCTAGTATTGTATTATATCACTTAATGCTAAGGAATAATTGATGACGGGTTATTTGATCAATATTGTATGTCTGTATGTATTATCCTGAACACACCCTTCGAAGATATCAATATGCAAAGCAGCAACTACTGGTGGTTTTTTTTTTTTTTTTTTTGGCCTGTTTTGTTTTCTGTCTTTGGATGTTTGGTTTTTGTGTTTTTATGTTGTTGAGAGGATTAATGGTCTGACCAATTTTGCATGTCTGTATATGGGTTCATATATTTACACTTCGAAGACATCAATGGATAAAGCAATAACCACTGTTGAGACCATGTCACCTTGTCTATAGATCAGTTGTGATTGTACTATTTTTTATGCTAACTGGTGTCTGTTTGTTAATATGTTTTTGTACTTTTATTAAAAAAAAAAAAAAAAAGAAACCTTCAGTGACACCAGCAGTGCTTTCTCTCGGTCCCAGATGCTGTTCTTTGATGTCTTTTTCACTGTAACCTAAGTTACTGGGAACATTCTTTAAGAAAGGCGTGTCAGGCATTTCAAGGGCTTTGGAAAAGACCCTGAAGCCCACAGCTCTCCTCTTTGTTGCCCACTCCTTTGCAGAAGGCTGCAATTTTAAGCTGAAATTTTAAGCAAATCTTGACTAAACTACTCAGATGACTGATTCCAAATGGCTATTATGGGTTTTTATCAAGATATATGACTGATAATTAGAATTAATAGCCCTAATAATGAAAAGTTTCCAAACCTAAGTTTTCATTTTCCTTCTTTAGCCAGATAGCACAAAATAAATGTGTTATGATTTCTTTACAACACAATCTTATTTTCTAAAGCCAAGCAGTGTATGGAAGGACTTCTCATGAAGAATTCGAGCAGCCAAGGGGATGACCACAGGCTGCGTCTCCTTTGACTCCAGGGAGGTACATTGGACAGGCAGGAAGTGTCCCAGAGACATTGCTCCAGCTCTGCCATTTAGTCCTGCCCATCTTCAGGGAGCTCTTTATGAGAACCCATGTTTGCAGAAAATGGAAAGAGAACTGGGTGGAAAAAGACAACTTAAAGAACAAAAACCTACTGTTCACTGACCACCTGCAGTAAACTAGTCACTTTCCCTATAATCTCCCATCCTGATCCAAAGCTCACAAGATACTGTCACTGTTTCTGTTTCACAGATAGAACATGGTGGGGTGAGGGTTAGGAAAGGCAGTCCTAGCTTAATGCCACACAGCTAGAGAATGGCTCATGTCCATTATACGTACTCCAATATGATGGATCTTAAAAACATCATGCTGAACGCAAGAAGCCAGATGATAAAGACTAGAAGCTGTGTGATTCTATTTATAAAAAGGCCCCCACAGGACAAATCTCCAGAGACAGAAGACTTCAGCAACTTTAAAGCCCTCTTCTGCTTCCACCCTGCCCCTGCTTCCTTGCTGTTTCCCTTTTATACAGCTATACTGAGGTGTAACTTATATACTGTAAAAGTGACCTATTCTAAGTGTACAGTTAAGTGGTTTTTAGTGAATTTATTGCACTGCGTAGCTATCATCTTGATCTAACTTTAATTTTAAATTTATTTTTAGATTTTTGAGACAGGCTCTCTCTGTATAGTTCAGTATGACCTTGAACTCATTATGTACTTGAGGTTGGCCTTGAACTCACAGTGATCCTTCTGTCTCAGCCTCCCAAATGCTGGAATTACAGGCGTGCATCACAACATCCAGCTTGATCCATCCTTGGACCATTTCCCTCACCCTGGGCTCCCTCATGTGAGGGGAAGTCAACCAGGCAATCTCTACTCTACTTTCTGTCTCTGGAGATTTGTCCTTTGGGGACCATCTTTATAAAGAGAATCGCATAGTTTATAGTCTTTGTCATCTGGCTTCTTGGGTTCAGTGTTATGTTTTTAAGGTTTACCATATTGGAGTATGTATCAATAAAAGTATATTCCTTTTATTGCTTAGTAGTATTCCATTGTGTGGATATACTGTGTATTGATCTTTTAGTTTATCCTTTTTTTGGTACTGGGAATCAAACTCAGGACCTTTTGTTTGCCAAGCAGGCACTTGTGCCACTGAGCTATATCCCTAGCCTTTTTATTTCATCCTTCGATGATATTTGGGTTGTATCCAGTTTGGGACTACTAGGATTAATGCAGTTTTGAATATTTAAGTACAAATGTTTGTGAGAACATACATTTTTATTTTTCTTGGATATATATCTAGAAGAGAAATTACTGGGTCATGTGGTAATTATATTTATTTTTTTGAAGAATTCTGAGGCACTCTTTTCCAAGGTGAATGAACCATTTTGTATACTTACTGGTAATGTACAAAGGTATGTCCATTTAGTATAATGTTGGCTGTTGGTTTGTCATAGATGGCTTTGATCAGGTTGAGGTAAGAACCATATATTCCTATTTTTTGTAGAGTTTTTATCAGGAATGCATGTTGGACTTTGTTGAAAGCTTTTTCTGCATCTATTGAGATGATCATATAGTTTTTCTCTTTGGCTCTATTGATATGGTGTATAACATTAATTGATTTGCAAATATTGAACCATCCCTGCATTCCTGGAATGAATCCAACTTGGTCATGGTCTATGATTTTCTTGATGATTTGCTGCATTGTATTTGCTAGTATTTTATTGAATATCTTTGCATCTATATTCATGAGGGAGATTGATCTGTAATTCTCTTTCTTGGTTGGGTCTTTCTCTGGTTTGGGTATCAGTATAATACTTGCCTCCAAAAATGAGTTAGGGAGAATAGCTTCCTTTTCAATTTCATTGAAGAGTTTGAGGAGTGTTAGTATTAAATATTCTCTGAATTTCTTGTAAAATTCTGCTGTGAATCCATTAGGGCCTGAGCTTTTCTTTGTCTGTAAGTTTTTAACCACATTTTCAATCTCATTAATTGATATTGGATTGTTCAGGATTTTTATATCTTCTTGACTCAACCTTGGTAATTCATACATATCTAGGAATCTGTTCATTTCTTCTGAGTTTTCTATCCTGTGGGAGTAAAGATGTTCAAAGTAGGCATTAATGATCTTCTGAATTTCTGTAGAATCTGTAGTAATTTCATCCTTTTCATTCTTTATTGCATGAATTTGAGTTCTGTCCTTTCTTTTTTTGATAAGGTTGGCTAGGAGTTTATCAATTTTATTTATGCTTTTGAAGAACCAACTCACTGATTCATTTATTTTTTTGTAGGGTTTTCTTTGTTTCAGTTGCATTAATTTCTGCCATAATCTTTATAATCTCCTCTCTTCTTTGTGCTTTTTGTTTGGCTTGTTCTTATTTTTCTAGAAGTTTGAGGTGTAGGATGAGGCTATTTATTTGCCCTCTTTCTGTTTTCTTTATATGTGAGTTCACCGCTATAAATTTCCCTCTGAGGACTGCTTTCATTGCATCGCACAGATTCTGGTAAGTTGTATCTACATTTTCATTTGTTTGTAGGTAGTTTTTGATTTCTTCTTTAATTTCTTCTGTGACCTATTGGTTGTTCAGGAGGTTGTTGTTTAACTTCCAAGTGTTTATGGAGTTTTTGGAGTTCCTTTTGTCATTAATTTCCAATTTCATTGCACTGTGGTGAGATAGTATGCATGGGATGATTTCAGTTCTTTTCCATTCAGGTAGGTATGCTCTATGGGCTAGAATGCAGTCTATTTTAGAGAAAGTCCCATGTGCAGCTGAGAAAAATGTGTATTCTGAGGTTGTGGGGTGGAACACTCTGTGTACATCTACTAAGTGCATTTGTTTGCAGCTTTGGTTCAGATCTGTTATTTCTTTGCTGATTTTTTGTCCAGTTGACCTATTTCTTTGTGTCAAAGGAGTGTTGAGGCCTCCTATTACAATAGTGTTATTAATTATATGGGTTTTCATATCTGTTAAGATTTGTCTCATGTAATTTGGTGCTCCAGTATTTGGTGCATACATGTTTAGGATTTTTATCTCATCCTCTTACAATTTTCCCCTAACTAGTATGTAGTGACCTTCTTTATCTCTGTTGATTGTTCTCAGTTTGAAGTTTACATTGTCTGCAAACATAATAGCTACTCCTGCTTTTTTCTAGGTTCCTATTGCATGGAGGATTGTTTTCCATCCTTTGACTTTCAGTCTGTGGATTTCCTTTTGAGTAAAATGCGTTTCCTGTATATAGCATACATTGGATTTTGTTTCTAAATCCATTCTGCCAGTCTGTTTCTTTTGACTGGTGAATTGAGGCCATTTACATTTGTGGTTATAAACTAGTAAGTGTTGGCTTATCATTGTCACGTTATTTACTTGCTGTTGGTTTCTTACTTTTTCTATCTGTTTACTTGTTGCTGTTCTTGAGGGTTCCTTTCTATTGTTGTTCTTGAAATTGCATTCATTTTCTTCTCTGTCTAGAATGCCTTTTAGTGCTTTTTGTAAGGATGGTTTGGCACTCTTGAAGTTCTTCAGTTGCTCTTTGTCATGGAAATATTTTATTTCTCCATTAAACTTAAAGGATAGTTTTGTAGGATACATCAGTCTTGGTGGGAAGCTGTTTTGTCTTAGGACCTGTACTATTTTACTGTAAGCTCTTCTTGATTGGATGGTTTGTGTTGAGAAATCTGCTGTGATTCTGATGTGCTTTCCTTTATAGGTGATCTGTTTCTTTTCTCTAGCTGGTTTTAATATTCTGTTCTTTTGCCAGAGATCTGGGATCTTGATTATTATATGTCTGGATATAGTTGTATTATGGTTATGACTAATAAGAGTTCTATATGCCTCATTTACCTGAATCTCAGATTCTGTTTCCATGCTTGGGCAATTTTCTGCTATTATTTCTGCAAATATTCTTTTTATGACATTTGTGTTGCCTCCTGCTGTTTCATTGACTCTTATTAGCCTGACATTATTTCTCTTTGCCTCGTCTTGCAGTTGTTGGATTGATTTTTCCTGGATCCTTGTTGATTTTAAGAGATCCTTCCTTTCACGATTGCCAGCTGCCATGCTGTCTTCAAGATTTGAAATTCTACTTCGGCTTCATTCAAGTGGTTTTGCAAGCTTTCAGTGGAAGTTTTGATTTCCTGGAAATCTCTTTGAGTCTGTTTCATGCATTCTAATTCATTCCTATATTGCTCATGTAACATTTCCATCCATTGCCTATGTTCATCTATTATTTTTATCTGTTTTTTCTCTAGATGTGCAGAGCATTTCTTTAATTATTATTGCCATTTCATTTTTTTGCCTGAGAGATTATTTCTGATCTGATATCTTCCATGGCCTAATGGAGTTGTTTCTTTACTTCCTCTGCAATCATTTCAGCAATTTCAGGTATGTGTTTACCAAGTTCTCCTATGTCGATGTCTCCTGGACTTGTTCAGAGTGGGGTGGAGCTCTGAGATTGTGTTTTAGTCCTTTGCCTTGTCATGTTTGATGCCATAGTTTGATGCCATGTTTGATGCTCAGTCTCCCTCTTCTCTGGCAGTTCAGCAAAGGTCACTAATGGTCCTAGGTTTCCTGATGGTTAGGCCTGCCCCTCAGTAACCACTGAGATATGCTGCTTAGGCTGGGGTCTTCTAGTAGATGGTGAAGTGGATCTAGTTCTGCCAGGTTTCAGATGTGAAATGTGATGTCTGGTGATAGCAGATGGTTTGGTCCAGTGACCCCTTGCAGTTCAGGGCATGTGTATGACCCAGAATCCGATTGCACTGGTGGTGCAATCCCACAGCAGTGGTCCTGTGACCCCAGGCAATTCAGGACACAGGCAAAACCCAGAACTGCAGGGTCAACAGTGTGTGGACCACCTGATTCTGTGTCTCCAATCAGTTCAGGCTGCGCACTGGAGCCAGGTGTGTGCTGTACCAACAGCGATCACAGACTGCCTGTGTGTGCGAGCTCCCAGAGGGCAGGGTGCTAGTGAAATCCAGTCCCGAACCATGGGGTCAGCAGCTCTTGAACCCCGGCACCCATACCTCACTCAGTGCTGGGCATGCGCAGGGAGGGCCCACGAGTAAACCCGGTGAGAGCAGTTTGCAGGCCTTCTCAGTGAGGATCTCCTGTCTGCACCAGGCACACGGGGGCGGGGGGCAGAGAGAGTCAGACAATAACGGTGGCAGGGTCATGAGTCGCCCACTCTGCCCGCAGGAAATAGATGGGAAATATCTGCTTCTCTTGGCAGGCGTCAGCTGGGAACCGTGCTGTCAGCTGGTTGTGGCCCCACAGCCCGCTTGATTCTGCTTCTCCAGTCAGTTCAGTCCACGCAGAGAAGCCTGGAGTAGGCAGCACCAGTAGCGATCACAGACTGCCTGTGTGTGCGAGCTCCCAGAGGGCAGAGTGTGCAACTGAAGCCCAGTTCTGAACCACAGTGTCAGCGGCTCTTGAGCGCCCACAGCTGTACCTCACTCAGTGCTGGAGGGTCCACGCACGAACCCGGTGAGAGCAGTTCGGAGGCCGCCTTGGTGAGGATCTCCTGTCTGCACTAGGCGCATAGAGCTTTTTTCAGTTCTTAGCATGCCACACAGAACTAGATTATCAACTTTAACAATGGTAACAGAAAGGCAAAATGTAAATCTTCTACTTCCTCAGCGTCAATCAAGACAAAAGGAAACTGTGCCTCTTAGAATATGCACTTATAATAGGGACTCCTAAGAGCACTTTTTATCATGTACTTTGTGCGGTAGGAAGAAAAGCTGCCCCTGATCTCACTGATGTAGCAGGTAGCCCTTGTACTAATCAGGAGGGGGATCGTGGCAGGAAGTCACTTCACCTGAAATTTGGAACTGTGCTCTTGGACTAAACAGAGGACTTTCAGGCTATCAGCTGATGTAATTGGACATAGACTATACATCCCGTTCTGTTTTTTGGAGGAAACTGGCCTGATCTCTCTATTCTGTCTGTGGTGATGTGAGAGAAGCTTAGCTAGAAAGAACAAGGGTGGGGACTCGGAGATCTGGGCCCTAGGCCACTTCCTCCCATCTAAGCTCCTATTTGGAGCTTAGTTTCTTTATTTGTGAAATGGGTGTAATAATATCAACATCACTGGCCCCATTGCTGATTCCTTTACTGCTCCCCTCCGGGGTAACAATGGTGAAGGATGAGGGTAGATGCTGAGAAGATGCCCTGTGCTTTGGCATGTGGGGAGTGGTAAGACCAGAACAGGCACTTTCTAGCAAGAGCCACCCTTTACCTGGTATTCTGTGAATAAAGGGGACCTCTTCAGCTTTAGTGGAGGCTGCAGTGGGAAGTCTGGGCACTGAGCAAGACTAGGGCAGAAACATCTTTGCCAAGTGACTTTTCAGGCCTAAATGTGATGCTCATACTGAGTCTCCCTGTCCCTCTGGCGTCCTTGTCTGACTGACCAATACACACAGCCCACACGTGCAAAACTTTAAGAGCATTTTAGAGCAAGGAAAAGTGGCTGTTTTGATTTTAAAAGGTTTGTTATATGAGGGATTAGGAACCTGTTTAATATCTTCAAAGTGGACTAGCCTAGGGCTTTTATTTCTAAAAAGGAAATATAAAGCTATTCAACTCAATATATATCACAAGTATATATTGTTATTATAAAAGGAATTCTGGATTCTAGATTGCAGAAATAAAACTGCAGCCCAAGATGTAAACTTGCCTAGTTTTTTTAATAATAGAAATGAGCTTAATAACAATGACTGTAGAAGGGATAATAGAAAAACAACCTAAAAATACAGATTTTTCACCATGAGTTTCCATGAAAACAGAACTGGACACCTGGGCTTCAAAAAACTCTGGGAACCGTCACTGGCAGGCCTCCTGGTATGGCACCAGAGCCCACACACCAGCATGCCAGCACCTCCAGCCTTACCTCAACCACTTCCATCCCACCTCCTACTCAGGTCATCTGCTTACGGCCTCCTTCCTTCCTGGTCACTCTTCACGTCAGCCAGCACCCTGCCTTCCGGCATGGCACCTCAGCCTGTCCTCACACTGGGGCCAGGCACAGGTGGGAAGTGACCAAAGGCGAAGGGCAGACCTTCAGTGTTACCTATTTGCCTTTCCAGGTCAGCAGCTTCATCAGGCGTGGCTCGAGGGAGGACTCCAGGGTCACTGAAGCTGGTACGAAGCAGGGTCCCCATCACAAAGAAGAACAGGATGCCGCCAACCACAGGGATGGCAGGGGTGATCTTCACCGCGAGGTATGGACAGCTGCCAACAGGGTGGAGGTGGGGAGAAGAGGGAGAGAAAAGAAAATGCAAAGTTAGGTTCAACAGTAAGTGGTCTGTGTCTTCCAAGAAGTCAAAAGTTTATTGGGAATAGTGAAATTGATTTGCATTAAAAACTTATCTATGTTAAGAATTTACATTTGCAGAGGATGTTCACTCTCTATCCCAAACCATGATGGCTCACACCTGTCTGCTCCAAGCAGAAGAGCTGGAACAATCCTATTTGCAAATCAATCTAAGGGACACCGAGCTTGTAGAAATACACATGTGTCCTTTGCATTGCAAACACATTCATGAATCTATGCCTCCCACCCATACCTGGAGTTAATAATAGAAGGCACCAACTTGGAACCCTCTTCATCAGACCTTTCCTGCCTGCATCAAACAACTCAGGCCTTTCCACCAGTACAAAGTGCTGAGAACTATGAATTTACTTGGAAAGGCAAGAAACCACGTTTTAATATTTTTGGAGGTAATCCATGCCAAAGAGGTTAATGAGCTCTGGAAATGAATTTGCAAGCCAGTTTCTGAAGAGGATTAAAGGGGTGTCAGTGGCTCTGCGAACGTGCTTTTCCAGGGGCAATTGAGCTACCAATTGAGGAACAAGGCCCAACATTTATTTATTTATTTATTCTTTTGGGAATAGTGGTTTTGTTTGGTTTTCTGTTCGTTTTAAGAGATGGGATCTCACAATTTTGGCCATGTGGGCCAAGACTTTCTGGGCTCAAGTGATTTTCATGCTTCAGCCTCCTGAGTAGCTGGGATTATAAGCATGTGCCACCTCCAGAGACTCAATTCTATGAGAACCTCTTCCCTGTGGGTAGCCTAATAAGCTGACATCAGAGATTATGGTGAACCAGGGAAAGGAGTGTTTGTCTGAGTCCTGGACCCTGCAGAAGCTTCCTCAGGAGTTTAAGACATTCTCCCAAAGTGACTATGTGGGATTCCTTGCTGGCCCCAGGGATTGCCATCTCTAGGAGCACCACTCAAGTAGAGTCAACAGCCTACAACCTCTGTCACCACTCCTGTACCAACTCCCCTGCAGAAACAGAACAAAGCAAAACCATACACAAAACAGTGTGCTGTCACGTTCTCTTTACAGAATTCATGATCAGCTATAGAAAACAGTAGTTGTCATTCTCATACTAGTGAAACCCTGCCCAGTCTCCCAACACTGGAGCCTTTTGAGCATCCCTGAGTCTCATAAAAAAGCAAATTTGGTAAGAAGAGCAAGAAGATACAAAGAGTTTGCTGTAGAACAAAAGAACACAAGAAAGTCTGACCCTGAACCCCCCTGCTATGGTATGAATACATGTCCCCTTGATACTAAAGTTCATGTGTTGCACACTTAATCCTCAGAGCAACATGGGACCTTTAAGAAATGATCAGGTCAGGAGGGCTCAGTGGTTTAATGTCACTGTCATAGGAGTGAGTTTGGGACTGCAAGAGTAGTTTTGCTATAAAACTGAGTTCAGCTCTTGTGTGCTCTCTCTCTCTCTCTCTCTCTCTCTCTCTCTCTCTCTCTCTCTCTCTTCCTCCCTCCTTGCCTCCTGCCTTCTGCTTGGCACAAAGGTTCTGGCCAAAGGCAGGTCTATTGTCCTTGGACTTCCCAGCCTCTGGTACTATCAGAAATAAATCTCTGCTTTTTATAAGTTACCCAGGCTCAGGCATTCTGTTATAGCAGCACAAGATGAACTAAAACATTCACTTTCAAAAGGTACTCATATTATTTAAATCATGCTTTAGGCCAATTGCCATATATAAAAGGAAATCACTGCTTTCCTTGGGTGTTTTCCAGGGAAATAGCTTCATAATTAATACTCTTCATCAGGCTTCTAGCTTTTCCAAAAAATTTGATTTTATGATTTTTAAATACTGAAAAGCTTCAATTTAAACATTTAAGGAACTGGAGGCACCATAATCCGGCAAACAACATTTTGTTTATACTCCTGGACCTGTGAAGAAATCTTTTCCTACAACAGCAATGTACTACATTTTAAAAGATAGCACTGTTCATGGTATTGCACCTGGGCTGTCCTATAGGCCTTGGCTCTGAGTCCTGGCAGAGAACTTGCATTTTCAACTTGAGACATAAAAACAGAAAATCTGATCAGGAAGTAACCTTTTTTTTCTTTAGAGATTCAGTAAAAACTGACAACCAAAGCTTCATTTAATATTGCATTGAACTCAAAATCCAAAATATTTATAAGGGCTACTTATATCTGTAAGATATAGTACAGCACAGCAGGCCACAGAAATAAATACCATTTCAGGGCATGTCTACTATGTTAATGGTGCACATTCAACAAAGAGCTGCTGATAAATTCAATTGCTGCAAGTCTGGGGTCTCAGACTGAGACATCGGCGTGAGATTATTATGAAGGAGCTCAGATTCTAGGAGCTCATTAAAAGTTACTGCTTTAGGTCACACAAGACAACATTGGCTTTGTTGTTCTTAATGGCATATAAAAAGTGACCTTATGTTGTTATTAAGCCTTGGAAATGTGGTATTGTGTTGCAATCAGAAATAAACAATCCACGTCAAATTCGATTAAAACCGTAGATCAATGTTAAATGTGCATATGCTGCTAATGTGTACCACAGTTATGTGAAAGGTCCTTGTTCGTAGGAAATATATTCTAAGATGGTTTATGTTATTTGTACTTGAGTGTACTTGAGCCATGATACATGTAGCTTTCTTTCAAGTAGCTTAAGAAAAACATTTGATTTATATGGAACAAATGGAATAAGTATAAGCAATAGGGAATCTGGGTAAAGATATATTATATATATATATATATATATATATATATATTCTTTTTTTTTTTACAATATATATATATTCTTTGTTCTTATTCTTGCAACCTTTCTCTAAGCTTGACATTACTTCCAAAAAAAGTTAAAAGAAAAAAACAGAAAGAAACAATATCCATATTGAAAGCATAAAATTGAAAGCACAAAACAATGTGAGAAATGATCCATTGTATGAAAGAGATTTTTGCTGGAAAATTCAAAATTGAACATAATGTTAATAATGGCAGAGAATAAAACAGGCCCCTGTCCTTCGCTTTTTCATTATTGAAGGAGTTGATGAGAAAAAATCAGTGCAGCTGTTAAGCCAACATCATCACCGCTGGGCAGGGTGAGCCAGCAGACCCTGTCAGTAGGGCACACTCAGCCTCAGGTGTTTGTGATTTATTCAGTGCCATTTGGCTTCTCCCGGGGCAGATACTCACTCAGTGGTGTCCGGATCTCATGAGAACGACTTTAGTAGAGCTTAGGTTTCAGTGTGTTTTGTTTCCCTCCCGGGGTCTGAAGAGCTACCTGGTTGCCTGTTCCAAGTCACAGAGGTGGCCTTTTCAGAGCCAGCTGTAGTAACGAGTTCATGCTTTAGGGATCTTGCTTTTTGTTGCCCAGGTACCCTGCAGGCAGGGCTGTGGTCTTCAATGCCTTCTCCACCGAGGGCCACGAAGACTCTGGGCCTCTCCTTGTGTCTACCTCCCTAGAGAGGATGACATCTTCCCATGCTAATGTCTAACACCTAGAAATCAGAGATCAAAATCTTGACCTTAAGTTTTTTATCCGCCGGCACATTCTTATCTCAGAGACAGACCTTTTGGTTAGGTCATTTGAATTTCACTGCACATGTCCCAGAAAGGAGGAAGAAAGGTAGAGTGGACCTTCCAGGGGTCTTCTGACTGTTCAGCTGATCGCTGAGCACAGAGGACAGTGATGAGCCTGCTCTTACCCTTGTCCCTGTGTGAAGGCTTGGACGGGTCTCATGACTACTCTGATCTTAGTACAGAGTAGCAGGAAGTCTTTGAGCCACTTCAAAAGCAAACATTTAAGCAAATAAAAGGTAGCAATCTTGGATAATAATGCAAACTTCTAACTGGACTTAGTTTATGCCCTCTGCACTTGCCCTGCTGGCCAGCTACAGTTCCCGGTCCTTCCTTGTCACCCTCCTTCCTTCTGCTGGAGCAGAAAGCGGTCAGTCCTCTTCCTGCTCACGGCATTCTTCTACTTGCTTGTTCCTCCAGTTTCATTCTCTCAGGCGTCTTGCCCTCTCCCTACTCTCCCATCAGTCTTCCTTCCACACTCTTCCTTCTTTCTCTTCAGTACATCCTGACCATGCCACGACACAGAAAAGAGGAGCAAAGTCTGGTCAGCCATCCTGTCAACATCCACACTACGCCTGTGTTTAGGACCTCTCTGCTCTTCTGAGTCTGCTGGAGCCTGAAGCTTCCTTTATCTACCCGCAAAGGATCTACCTCCTCATAGGCTTCCTTAGCTGAAACAAGGAGAACGTTCCTCAGCTCACTGAACTCAGGGTGCCTTATGTACACATTCTGGGAGGATTAGCTAGATCCCCTAAGATTCTGCACACTAAAACTCTGGCAGATGCAGTACCTTATGTTGGTACCACTTTTGCAGTGCTGGGTGCTCAGCAACAGCCCCCTTTTCTATCAGCCCCTGTGTAACAGGAACAGTGCTGAGTTCTTCTGGAAATCCTCACAACACCCTGTATATAAACAGTCACTGCTACAGAGACACCTTCAAACTGCTGCTCAGAGGCAGCAGAGAGCAACTGTGGTCCCTCTGGTAAAGAAAAGGCGGTAGACAGATCCTGCCTGTGACCATGAATGTAAGGCAGATCTCCAGGAGGAAGTGTGTCTGATGGGACATCTTCCCCAATCCACAGCAGCTGGAGTGACTCAACAGCTAAAGCACCACAAGCAGCACAAAAATTTCTCATCCTGAGCTCAGACTCCTTGGAAATGGCTCCTACAGATTTCTGAGCAACCCTGTATGGGATCTCCAATTCTGAATGCCATCTGTTATGAGAAAGACTCCACCCCCGAGGGCCTGGATTTCATACAAGATGCTGATACAGCGGCCAAAGACACAAACACCACATGGAGTCCTATTTCTGTCTCAAGAATTGTGACCTACATACAACACAGGGCAGTGAAGAAAACAGGCTCTGGAGTCTTCATCTTCATGAAATTCAATTGGAAAGTGACAGGAGGGAAAAAATAAGAGTCTGAAAGCAGGCGTTTTCAGAACATAAAAGAAATTAGCTAATCTACCACCAGACAAAATAAACACTAAAATAATGAGACGTCTTTATACCACTTCCCCTCCACTCACATACAGCAGTGTGAGCTGTCTGGCTTTGGATATGAAGACTAAATACCTATGTACCAAATGTGAGCTCATTCTACATTTCAGGTAAGGAAAGACCATCCCAAGTAATAACTAGAAAATGTAGCAACGCCAAAAGGTTAGAAGGTTTTTTTCCAGTTTTAATAGCAATCTCAAATCTCTAGGAAAAGTAATTTTTGTGTTTTGATGTTTATACATGAAAAATGGAACTTTTTCTGGGTGCTATGGTAGCTGAGACCGTGAGTCAGAATATTTTGTCACTAAATACATATAGCTAGATATGCAATTATTTTACCATCAGATACAGATATCTTAGAATCAATATTGTTATTAATTCTACATTCATATTTGGAGACCACCCACAGGATAGAATTTGGCATGAAACTTATCCCTTGGACAAAAATCCTGAGACTAAATTAATTTCCTAAATATTTCAGATAAGAAACATGGATTTCATTATTGAGCAGCTACATTCTTTCCACTGGACAGTCTTTGGGAGATGATTAACTTTACTTGAAAACTAAACAAAACAAAACACTAGTAATGAGATGTAGCAGATATTACACCCAAGTAGAATAAGAAGTAGAAAAATTTTCCTATATCAAAACAGCTCACCTTTTAATTTTTTGTCTGTAAATGGATACGCACACAACGAGGTCCCGTTAATAAGAGTACATGATTCCTAACTAAAAACAAATGCCCTACATTTGGTATTTTTGTTCTGTCCTGTATATGGAAACATAGACATGAGAATAATTATTCTTTAAACATAAAAATGAGGCACATTTATTATTCTACCAAAAGAGGAAGTGGCCTTGCTTCATCAATGCTGCATGCTAAGTGGATTTCCATGTTTCAGAAATCACAAAGTAGCTTGTTATTTTAAACAACAGATTCCTGATTACAATGCATATCAATAATGAGCAGTTAAGGCAAATTATCATAAAATACAATAATTTGAGCCAATGACTCACATGTTTAAATAATAGCAAAGCAGCATCCTGAAAAATGAAGTCTGTAAAGGCTGTAATAAAAATGATCTTTTCTCCTTTTCTTATGAGTCATTGTAAAAGACATGTATTTTTCACTTACAGGGAGGGCCACACGCAACATTCATTCTATGATTTGTTACTTAATCACATGCTTAGAACTATATATACCACTATAAGGCAAAGATAAGGGCATTACTTGGAAATAGAAAAGAAAGTGGACTGAAAAATAATATTTACTCAACTCTAGAATGGGGAGAAACAGACAGATGATTCCACAAAGGCGCCAAGAGCGTCATCCCCCACGAGATGGCCTGTGGCAGCCCCTAGTGCTGGGAAAGCCGCTTTCCTACTAACTGTGTTTACTACCCCAGGTGCACGGAAAGATGAGTGGACTGGTACCTGCACCAAAGGAAACATTTACACAAATGGACCCAGGGAGTGAAAGGGGAAAATTTGAGTACAGCCCACTGGAAGGAAGAGCTGAAGGCTGGGACATGGGTGGTGACAGAGTTCCGTATGTCCCCACGTGCATGTCTCATGAAGGCTCTGCAGCCTCAGCTCCTATCAGTCCCTGGCTGACATTCCATGTGACAACTGCCTCTCTTAGGGTACAAGGAAGGAAGATGGTGAAGGTCACCCTAACCCAGAGGGAGAAAGTCACTGATGAATCTGATTCCTCCCTGCAAATGCAGAGTTAAATATAGCTAAAGCCAGTATAGTCTTTTTTTTTCCCTTTTTTTTTTGCGGTACTGGGGATCGAACTCAGGACCCTGCGCTTGCTAGGCAAGTGCTTATTCCACTGAGCTATATCCCCAGCCCCAAGCCAGTATAGTCTTGACTTCCGCCCATGGGGCTCTGGTGAGGCTAGGGCTCCAGGCCTCTAGCATTCAGCTGGGCAGAGAACTGTGGGAAGAGGGTGAAGGGAGAAGCTCTCCCAACAATTTCCAAGGGTGCAGAGCAGAATCAGTGCCATAATCTTAACTTGGCCTCCAAGACCTCCCAGATGGATCTACTTATAAATACAGAACTTGGATCTCTGTAGCTTAAAAACACAGGCTACAAGCTACAGCCCAGTTTATCCATCTGCTATTAAGAACGGGCTAGGATTTGTTAGGGAAAGTTGTGGTGTTTGAAGTGATTCTGAGTTACACATAAAATTCCAGGAAGCCAGAGACTTCGGGGTAGAGTATGCATCACTGAAAGGAAAACCAACATTTTTCTGCCCCAATCTGGCTCTTTAGTGGGCTAAAACAATTGATTGGAATGACTGGGATGTATGACAGTCATACATCCCAGGTCTTCCATTACTGTCCTGCCCTGTTGTTTTTAGAAGGCTTGCGACTGCTGGCCTACCAAGACACAGTAACTCCGTCATCTTGTTTTGATGCACTCCGGCAGCACGAGAAGTTGGCAGGATGGTGAAGGCCCTCCTGAGCGTCCTCTACCGCAGGGCAGGAACTAAGCAGAATTCTAAGGTTTGGTTGCTTCTGGCCCCATCTTAAATTTGAAAGAGTGTTCACTCTGCTCCCAGTTAGACAACTGAGCATAGAAAACTCTTAGCAAAACTTTAGTTCTATATTTTGCCAAATTGAAGGTACCCACATTTTAAGATGTATCACTAAAGAAAAAATATACCAACAGGTTGATATGTTCTAACCACTTGAAACCTTTATACTTCCTGAGACATTTTAGATTTATTTAGAAAGCAATACAAAGAACATATATCACTATTGTGTATACAGTTAAAAAAAACCAAAGAAATAAACTGACCAGGACATTCCACCTACACCATTCTTGTGCTTGGAGCTTGATTCTGCCTGCCTCAGAAGTGTTGGTGACTGAGGTCTTCTACACAGTGTTCTCAGGCGCCAATGCCACCCACAGCTGTAGCTCCTGATGCCTCTCCTTGCCTCTGTTCCCGCCTCTGCAGTTTAGTCCTTGCACTTAGCAGAGGTGCCACCATGCAAAGCCCAGGTGCTCTGGGAATCCACAGAGCTACCTGGCTCCTGTTGTCTCTTAGACCTCACCTTCTACCATTCCACTTCTACTCTTGCCCGCTTGTTCCTTCCTTAAGACCCCCTGAAGTTCTTGGACCATGCCACGCATGCCCTTTGTTGGGGCATCTGCCTCTGTTTAGAGCTCCCTTCTCCCTCGACAGCCACAAAACTCCTTTAAGCCTTTGCTCAAATATTACTTGTCCGTAGCACCTTCTCGGGCCATGCTTCAGAATCATGAAACTGCAAAATCCCAGGCCCTCTAACCAGCACCTGCTGCACTGTGGGCCACCTTCCTGACTTCCTGTTCTGCATGGTGCTTATCACCGCTTGCACACCACCTGCACTCACTTGTACATTATTACCAGAAAAGGGCTCACTGCAATGAAGAGTTTTGTGTACTTGAGTCAGAGCTGTAGCCTTAGAGCTTAGAATTTGGTCTAGCACATAATAGGTCCTCAGTAACTATTGTAAATGAAGAAGAAAGGTATCTTTAAAAACACAAGATCCAATGTAGAGGTGAGATGATTCACTTTGTGTTTCAAACACACATCTATGTTTATAGCTAGAAGAATGTGCCCTAACATAGGTCCCTATTACCTAGGGTTAAAGGTATGAGGGTGATTTATGGCTATGTGCTTCCTTGTGGTTTCCAAATTGTCTTTTTGTTATTGTTGCTGTTCGTTTTTGTTTCTGTTTTTTGAGACAGGGTCTCACTCTGTAGTAGCCTGGCCTTAAATTCATTTATGTAACCTGGGCTGGCCTCAAACTCACAGCAATTCTCCTGCTTCAGCCTCCCAAGTGCTGGGATTATAGGTATTTGCCACCACACCTAGCTCCAAATTGTCTTAATTAAAGCACATTTTATTTCTGTAGTGGAAAATATATTATTAAAAAATAAGCGGCATGAATAGTTGTTGAACTGAAAAAAAGATAATTGTCAAAATTTAAAAATCTGCCTGTGCTTTTAAAAACTCAGCTATCAATAAAAAAATGCTTGAAAAATATAAATACTCTCTGTTGGATCAAAACCTCTGAGGACTGCAGCTCTTAATTGTTGCAGGTTGCCTTTCACTGCCCTGGTGAGACTGGCTGTGTTTTGGGGTTGAGAGGGTCATCTGTTTGCGTGTACAAAATCCAAGTCCTATCTGATCTCAGCTCTCATCTGTTGGCAATTTCTTCTAGGATGTTATTAGAAAAAAGGTTTTTTGCCATCTTTGTGAATTTCTGTACTAAATTGGACATTTATTTGGTAAAAGCAGAAACAGCCATATCATGGGATCCCTACTTCACAGAAGAAAGAAAGGACAAAAGGAAGAAAGAAGACAGGAGACAGCTGAGGGGCAGGCGGTGCAGGCCACCCAAGCGGGAGCTACGGGCCCCTCACTTCCCACAGACACTCCGGAGAGCCAAAGTCTCAGATTCACTGCCTGACTCCTTTTTGTTTCCTTGGGTTGGCACTGGGTGCAGGGATGGAGGGATGGGAAGGGAGGCCTCTGGGCTTACAAAGGATGAGAACTACACAAATTAAATCTCCCAAACACTGGTGATGTTCATGGAGATATTCATGGAGCAGAACTCAAATGCTGAATATCTCACTGATGAGCATTGTGGGGGAACGAATTGTTCAACACAGAGACATATTCAGCTCAATGGAAATTAATCATTACATGTTCAAGAAAACCTTTGGGGAAGGACAATGGCTCGGTCTTGTTTTAGACGGCACAGTGTACATCCAGAGCCCCCTCCTGACCCAGACACACTGCTGTGGGTACTGCTTAGCATTTAACTATCACCCAGGTGGCCGAATTCCTCTTGCCTCACATCCACGGACCTCCAAGGCTTTCGCAGCCTCACCTTAGGGCTTTGATGTGCTGGCCTAGGAGTGTAAAATAGTGGACACACCTTCACACACTCCTGAGGCCTCTGCCAGGTATGGATCTTACAGAACAAGGCCAGCTTCTGTGACCATCACATTGTGCAATGTCCTTTTCATTCCAATGGCTAGAAGTCACTGTTATGAAAAATGGTGTTATGTATTATGAACAAGCAACAATTCAGAACCTTTTGGAAAAGATACATGTGAGTTTCTCCAGAGATGAAGAGCAGGTGCTAGAGGTATCCAGAATACAAGATATTGCTAAATGTCACCCAGTTATTTCATAGATATATACTGAGCATACACTACATGCGAACCCACTCGATCACATGTTAGGGAAAGCACGATCAAGGCATGAATTTGCCGTCAGGCAGTTCATGTTGTAGGAAAAATGACAGACCTCAGTCCAGTTAACTACACACAAAGTGGAGGTCATGAGACAGATACTGAATGTGCTCAGGGACAGGTCAGGGCCTGTCAGTGAGCTTGGGTAGAACTGGCAAAGGCTGCCTGGAGTGGGTGTCCACAGGTGAGTAGGACTTAGGCCAGCCAAGAGTGAGGGCATTGGGACACAGAGTTACACAGCCAGGACTCTGGATATGGCATCCAGGCCTTCTGCAATTGGCTGGCCTGATGGTTCCTTGGGTTAGGAGTTGGGGAGGCAGGGCTTGTGGACTCTGCAGTCACTGAGCACCCAATACCTAAGACACACAGTACTGTAAAGCAGGGGCCTGGCAAACACTGGCTGAAGGAATCCAGTGGAATCAGTCTAGCTGGCCCCCTGGGTGTTGGTGAATAACATTTGAAGGTGGTCATGATGATGGAAAGAAGAGAGAAGCCCCATAGGAATTAGAGCAGACCCTTACTTCAGAGCGATCGGGTGTCCTTTGACAGCTCTCTCCTCTCTACTGAGACTCTACTCACCCAAAGCTGTGCCTAGGGAGGAAAAGACCCCTTTATGCTTTTGCAAAGGGAGAAGAATGACCAAGTATCTTAGAGGACTTCCCTGAGACTGAGGAATTGAAGATTTATTTTTTAACATATCCATCATCCCAAACCTCCTAGACACAGATAAACTAGGATAAATACAAACTATAAATAACTGGTCATTTCACCGAAGGTGCATATAAATAAGTTTGAAATACTCCACTATTTCATCTAAAGGCTCACAAAACAATGCAGTTTTCAGTAGTAGAAGTGCCACAGACAAATAGTACGTATTCTCTCTACAAAATGGAACTATGGTGCTTCTGATTAGAGAAGAAAAAGATTATGTAGTCATTAAAGGTAAAGATACTCTATTTCCCAAAAAGAAACAAAGATAAAATATAGTAAGAAATGGATTAACAAGCCCATGAGCTTTTCAACACTGAGCTAGAGACTATAGGGTGGGCAGCTTCAAGGGCTGCACATCCGGGGAAATGTGAACAGAAGGTAATGCACTGAGAGTCTCTGTAGACCAGGGTCCTGTCAGGAGCTGCCAATTCATTTTTCTCTTCACTAAAGGGGCAGCACTTAGCACCCATTAACACATGACCCCCCCTCCCACTGCCTATCCATTCTTGGTAAGTGCCTTTACATTAACAACTGGGAAGGCAGTTCTCCTCCCTGCTGCTTGGAGAGCTCCCACCGTATAATTATCAAGTCCAATTAGAAGACAAGGTCAGAACAAACAGATCCAGAGGGAAGGGCCACCGTCAGATGCACAGATGTGGGCAGACACATGGTTTTCAAAGCAACAGGCAGCCAGATAGGAAGATCTCGGGGAGTAGAAGATAGTTCACGTTTTTAAACTAAATACCTATATTTCAAGCAGTTTTACATAAAATGTTTGATGTGATCTCTATGAAAAGCCTAAATACTAATTGGTCTTAAGATCATTTTAGAGATGAGAAAACTAAGTCCCAAGAGGTTCACTAACTTAACTAAGGCCAGTTCAGCTAATAAATTTCAGGACTAGAATTCACATGAGACATGGCTGTTTTCAACACCATGATCTCATGGGATGTTCATATCTATCCTGATGAATATTTTGGAAGAATATTTTCATCTTTTTTTTTTTTTTGGCCATACTGGGGATCAAACTCAGGACCTTGCACTTTGCCAGGCAGGCACTTACTCCACTGAGCTATATCCCCAGCCTCAAATGTTTTCATCTTTACATAGGATTTCAGCTGTCCTTATTAAACATAATCAAGAACACCTGAAAAACTTGAATCCTGACTTAGTTTGAAGGTGTCTTGCCCAGACCTGGGGAAGCAAGCTCAGGAGTCACGGGTGCTCTTGTTCTCCATGACAGGTCGCTGGCAGACCTGAGGCAGGCCTACCCGGAAGGCAGTAACACACAGAGCCCTGACTTCCAGCCAGCATCATCTGCAGCTCCGACACAATGAGCAGTGGAGATGGGGATTGTGTCCCAAGAATAGCCAGGGGCAGCTTCTGAGAGAAGGCAGGGAGTGCCAGGACGCCACAGCCACTCACCACGGAGCGCACATGAGAGGCCCAAGTCACATTTCACACCTCCAGGGACACCCACGGTGTGAAACCACTTCTAACACCTCAGACTCTGTGGTTCAGACTAATGACAGTAGCAGCCTCGTTGGCAAAGGTCAAGCACATTTCCCCTGGGCTTGGCTTCCCACTTCCCTGGGAGGAATAACGAGCTCCACAGGTTCTGCATAACAGAGCACTTGAATAGCCTGCACTAATCTGGACATTGAATAGCATAGTCTGCTTCTGTTATTTCAGATACTTTTATGCCAAACAAAAACAATGTTGGTTAGTTCTGCTTAACTATTAAGGAGATTCTAACTGGTACAATACTAGAGCAAAAACTTTCATTTATGAGAAAAAGAGAAGTTTCCCCAAATTCCCAGGATACAGCCGAGAAATCACTGACTCCCTGTGAAAAGAGGGCAGGCGTGTTGAATACCTAAAGGTCCCTGCTTGCAAGAAGCCTGTGTGGGACTGTATTGCCTGTATTTATACTGCTTTGATAAAGCCTCTTCCCAAATAGGGGTAACCAGAACCTCAGAGCACAGACAGGAGGTGCTGGGTAAAGCCTGGAAATCTGAGTGTTTTCACTGGATACCTGCAAAGGCAATGTCATCCTTTTTCTGAAATTTTGTGAACTCATGGGGGGAAAAGCTGAAACACACCATGTGATGACAGATTGATGCCTTTGCCCTCCCTCCCTTTCCCCAGTCTTCATCTATTTGCTCTTTTTCAGGTCTGTTGATCATCGGTTGTTAAAGTTTCATATCCCTCATTAAGTTTTATTTTAAATCGCATGAGATAAAAATCTTTCTGGTTCATTTTGAACTAGAACATCAGGAATCCTCCGGACTACTCAGAGGCCAATGCGAGGATTAGTTAATATATTTTTTAAAAAAGGTGTCAAAGGCAAAATAATGAACATCAGTTGTAGGGAAAATGGTGGGAAGAATTTTGTGGAACATATGGCAGAAAAGCAGCTGGGGAAAACATCTTAGTCAGAGATCACCAGGAGGGAGTCAGGCAATGGGAATCATGCCTGGCTGTCCTGATGGAATGTTTGGAAGATGTTACTGCCATGAAAGGTACGATAAATCAAATGATGGCCACATTCCTCCAGTTCTGCCAAGCAGATGGCAAAGTTGGAGAATCAACTGAGAAGCTGCAGAATGATACAATGGAGAAAGAAACATCAGAAAGCATCTCCTATTGCTAAGTTCCTGTTCATCTTGGCTTATAGCACTCATAGTGCAGTTGGTTTGTACATTCAGTGGAATGAGTGGAGTCCAACAGAACTTCAAGTTCTGGAGATGGTCTTTCACATTTTCAGACATCTGCCTGAGTGGGCTGCCACAAAGCCACTGCTTCATGTTGCAAGTGCTTGTGAAACCTTAGTTCCAATGGCAGAGGCCGCCACACAGGCCCACAGAAACAATGACTTCAAAATCCTTTGGCTATGCCTATATCCCTAGTGGTAAATTCTTGTGATGCAGTGGTGACTGTGGATAATTCCATGACTTTTCAACCAGAATTTCCATCAGGTTGGGTTCTGATGCTGTCTCTTCCCTCAGTGGAAAGTATGCTTGCTGCTCCATGGTTCAAAATAAAAGAGGTCTTTTATCATCTACGTACAACTGCAAGCTCTGCAAAAATATTTAGTGCATGGTTCTAACTTGGAGGTCATGGGTTTCACATGTTGCGGAGATGCAGAGATTCTTCAAAGGGTTTCTGCTTCCAAAAGAACTATTATCTTTTGGGAAGGAAGGTACATGTGCCCATGTGCCCAGAGAGAAGTGTGCATTGGGCTGGCTGCCCCAAGTCTCTCAAAGTTCCCAGCCCTGGCCCCTCTCCCATTTCCCTGTGAGTTAGTGCATGGTTCTAACGTGGAGGTCATGGGCTTCAACATGTTGTAGAGATGCAGAGATTCTTCAAAGGGTTTCTGCTTCCGAAAGAACTATTATTTTTTGGGAAGGAAGGTACATGTGCCCATGTGCCCAGAGAGAAGTGTGCATTGGGCTGGCTGCCCCAAGTCTCTCAAAGTTCCCAGCCCTGGCCCCTCTCCCATTTGCCTGTGACTTCTCCAAAACCCAGAAAAATAAAGATTAACACCTGTCCCACATGGCGGTTTCCAGGTTCCCACTCTGACTGTTATTCAATAATTTGGTCATCAGTCTGCCTTTCAGTCTTTTCAGGCTACCTCTGGGTAATCTCTTAGTCACAGTGATGGAAAACCAGGCTTCGTAGTCACTGAGGCAGGGAAGTGGACAGTGCCACTTTGAGATTAGTGCAGACATGAGCAAGTAGGGAAGCTCCCTTCTCACCTGTGAGCATGAGGGTAGGCCACATTCCTAAATGTTGCAGCAATTCTCAAGTGACAGAGAAAAATGGTCCATGGCATAAGCAGAGAGTGAAAAGAAGATTCTAGAAGGGATTGAAGAGGGATACCTTCCTACTTCCTGCTTTTACTGGAGTCTGAAGAACTTCACCTTGGTAGGCTTGTAAGGCAAGAATCTGACTCATTTCCATACTAGACACTGGAGATTGGGTCTGAAGGGCCATCCTGGTATTGTGGGAAGCCTTGGGCATTCAAATCAGAAGAACTGGCTTCTTACCTAACCCTGTCATTCACTGTATAAGCCTGAGGAGGTTACTGATTCCCTCTGACTCTCAGTTACAACATAGGTCATGGAATAAATTGGAATAATGTAAATTGTAAGTAATAAAAGGACTCTTACAATGTTAGTTTGGAATTTTTTTTTTTTTTTTTTGGCGGTACTGGGGATTGAACTCAGGACCCTGCGTTTGCTAGGCAGGCGCTTATTCCACTGAGCTATATCCCCAGCCTGTTAGTTTGGAATTGATGAGTTGGATTCCAGAAAACATTTAGCAAAACCAATGGGCATATATTAGATAATTCATAAATAAAAGTCTTCCCTCTTTGAGAGCTAGACTTCTACTCTTGTGGACTTCCCGTAATTTTCCATGCTTCCCTCCTATTTTTTGTTTTGATTAGTCCAGTTGGAGTCCTCACAATTTAAAGTAAAAGCTATGAAACCTTAGTTCCAATGGCAGAGGCCATCACACAGGCCCACAGAAACAATGACTTCAAAATCCTTTGGCTGCGCCTACATACCTAGTGACAAGTTCTTGTGATGCAGTGGTGACTGTGGATAATTCCATGAGAGGTCTGTGTTTGTTTCAGAGATGGAGAGTGGGAAGGAGTTTGGCTTCGAGTTCAGAGAAGAATTCAGGCAGAAAGGTGATTGGTATCAACTGGAAGAGCAAAGAGTTGGCAAGCAGGTGAGCCAGTTGCTGAGAAGGTGGGGGGTGGGATGCAGCTTATGCCCAGTAACAGACTCTGCAGGTGAGACTGCAGGAAGCCCCATTTTACACCTGGCCAACAAACAGCAGTGGGGCTGGAGTGAGCAGTATTTCCAAGCCTCTTGATTCTCAAAATCATTTTCAATGAAGCACAATGGGAAAAGTTGTTAAGTAGTGTATTAGCCCATTTTGTGCTGCTATAGAATACCTGAGATTAGGTGACTTTTAAAGGGTAGATTGTATTTCTTATGGTTCTTGAGACCATTAAGCCAAGATTGAGGGGCTAGCAGCTGTTGAAGGCTTTCTCGTTGCCAAAGAGAGTAAGTAAGATCAATACATCGAACTTGCAGGCTCAAGCCTATTATCATGAGCATTAATCTACTCAAGCCCAAACCTCTCCCATTAGGCCCCACCTCCAAAAACTGCTGCTTTGGGGGTTAAGTTTCCCACAATGCTCTGGGAGGGACACATGGAGACCAAAGCACATGGCATGGTATGTAGTCTATTGGGCAGCACAGGAATCGCTACTTCCTGCAACTTTGTATTCCCCTTGAGACTTACTGATTTGCTCCTAGCAAATGGCAAATATGATGAGGTGGAAGTGTCTCTGTTGGGGACCATTACAAAGTGGCTCTGAGCGGGATTTAATATTAACCAACTGGCTTTTCATATTTACTTGGGAGTAGTCCGAGTCTTAGGCACCTTGTCTGCAGATGGGCAGTTGATTCATAGTAAATGAACCTCTATGAGTCACTGGTCCCTGCTGAGACGTGTATTGGCCTGTGATGCCTCAAGTACAAGGTGACCGCAGCTGAGTCCGGCTCCTACTTCTATTAACTTTAAGGAAACTATGGCTTGCAGCCCTGCTGTGAAGCCTTCCTGGAGATAACATGTAGCTCTTCTAAATTAACATAATAATACGTGGAGGAGTCCTTGAAAGGATTCCTGAGTCCTGCCCAGATTCCTGTTCAGATTCCTGCATTTTCTTCAGTATTCCCCCTCCCTTATTTGAAAAACCTAATAAAAACGGGTGACACAGAAAAGTCTTTGGCTAATTCAGAGAATACAGAAGGCGGAAAAGAATTAGTCCCTCCTGGAAGCCCTGAAATCATATTCCATTGTCTCATTTTTTATTTACGCCTTCATCTGTCCACTCGCTTGGGAGATTGCAGGCCTGATCAGCCTGCAATAACTTAGGGTTATTTAACTCAGCCTTCGATTTGTCTCTTCGGAGATAGATTACAAAAAAGTTACAACTTCTAACTTTTGCTTTCTTTTACCTTCTTGCTGACCCTCTGAAGGAAGCCAGCAGTCGTGCTGTAAACTTCCCTATGGACACACTCATGTGGCAGTGCTTGTTAGGGTGGCCTCTGGCCAGCAGCCATGTGTGTGAGATCCTCCCTCATCTAGCTTGACCAAGAATGCAGTTCCAGCTGTATCTTGATATCCAGAGGGTGAACCTAACTTGTACTGGATTTCTGGCCCATAAACTGTGACATGATAAATATGCATTGAGTTGCTAAGTTCTGAGGAAACTTGTTATGCAGTAATAGTTCACTAACACATGTACTTTTACTAGATACAAACTAAACAGGGGTTACAAATGTCTGTTTCCTTATAGAATGTTCTTCTTCCTATGGTGAGTAGAATAGAATCTTTTTATCATGAACAGAGCTGAGTTACTCCCTTCTGGTGAAGAGACACCTCTCTGAATGTTCTTTCCACCAGCAATTCTCTTGGCCAACTAAGAGTTTTGCAGGGCCCCTTCTGAGTGTGAGGAAACCTTGTCTGTGAGTACAGCTTTGTCACTGTGCTCTGTCACTGATTAAATGAAGTTTGAGTCACTTCAGTCTAAATCAGTATGCTCAAGAAAATGTCAAAATGGGTACAGAAATAATGGTCGAGAAAATCTGACTTCTTAATATGTAAACAAAGACATTTAAAGAACCAATATGCCAAGAGAAAACAGGTATGCCTAGCCAGCACTGTGACAACCACAGAAAGACTTAAAATTTAACTGGAGAGCTGTGGAACGGGTGCTTACTCAAAAACTGCAAATAGACACAAGTGAAGTTAATATAGTGAGCACAACAAATAAACCATTCTGGCATTTTCTAAAGATCTTAAATGTCTTATTTACCTGTTGCATAATCCTTTGTAGACACCTAGCCATCTAATTTTTCTCTCTTATTTCCTTTAAAAAAGTCCATCTTTTATACAACATAGTAAGAAATAAACACTTAGCCGTGCATCATTACTTTTAGATGAGGGTAAAGAATGCCTTTTCCATAATCAGGCTATGCCCACTTTTATGCCCTGGTAGTTTGATATTATTGTGAATGGCACAAAGGAAATGGAGAGTCGGAATTCTTTGTGGTGGGGTTTGCAGAGCAGCTGGTGAGCCTTCTCTGATGTTCCTTTTTCCTAGTTCTCAGAACCGTCCTGATGATACACAAGAAGAAAAACTGTCACAGCAATTAAGGCTGAAGGTAAGAGTGCTTTTCTTCATTGATATGCTGTTGCTGGAGATGAATTGAGAAAGATGCTTTTGGATTCCATGCCACATATTCCATATATTATAAAACAAAACAAGCAGATGGCCCCCGAAGGGCAGGAAAAGACCTTCCTACAGAAGAAGAAATCACTAGAAACCAAGCAAGGCAAATTAAAAATACCATTTGCAGATTCGCAGGGACAGAGGCCCCTAAGGCTACGGGGAGAGAGATCTGCTACTGCCGGTGGAGTACTGAGATCAGTGCTGTCTCTCTGAGGATAACCACCGATGGAGAGATGAAGTTTAAGTGGGAGGGAGAAAAGAAGGAAACGAGTGGAAGAAAGAGAGAGAAAAGAGAGAGGAAGGGAGAGAGAATAAGTACAAAGGGAAGGCAAAGAAATGAACATTTTACAGTGAATAGGCTTTTTAAATTGCAGAAAACTGCTGGGGATATAGCTCAGTGGAATAAGCGCTTGCCTAGTAAGCGCAGGGTCCTGAGTTCGATCCCCAGTACCGCAAAAAAAAAAAAAAAATAAATAAATAAATTGCAGAAAACTACTTCTAAATTACTCTTTTTTTTTTTTTTTCCGGGACCGGGGATCGAACTCAGGGCCCTAGTGCTCAGCGGCAAGCACTTAGCCCACTGAGCTGTACCTCCAGCCCTAAATTACTCTTAAAATAATAAGCATTTTTTTTTTTTTTTTTTTTGGCGGTACTGGGGATTGAACTCAGGACCCTGCGCTTGCTAGGCAGGTGCTTATTCCACTGAGCTATATCCCCAGCCCCAATAATAAGCATTTATAAAAATGGATTGAGTAATTTTTGAGGCCAGAAAAGACACAATTTTCTTAAAATCTACACACACACATATACACAAACAGACTGCTGTGTTTCCTTTTCCTAGCCTGTGCTTTTTGTGTTAAGTTTATTTCCCTAAGATCACAAAAGTGCGAAATGGGGGTAAACGATCAGAACCAGAAACAAGATCACACGTAATGAAAAAGGTAGTGTGAGACCAGGGTCACATTGTCAAGCCCATTACTGTTTGTGAACAGATTCACTAGTTTCTCATCAATATTTGTGCTTAGTTGGAGATTATGTATCAAATTAAAACCCTACCTGAGGGGAGAACTTTTCTAGTTATCAAAGATATTTTTCTCTAAATTTGGCTTCGGGTATACTATTTGTACTCAAAAAGCATAGACTGATAATATTGAACTAAAAAGATCCAAGAACCTGCCACAAAGGACACCTTCCGTTTTCTCAGAAACCCTAGGAGTGAGGATGGTAAGAGACAATGAAAGCGAGCCATCAGCAACTTATCAGTCAGTTAAGAACAAGGGCAAAGGGCAGATCCAGGACCACAGGTGCATGTGAGGCATCTGTGCACCCCAGCTTTGCAACTTTTCAAAATGCACGTTGTCACACGCTTAATAATTTGGGGGGTTAGTTTTGATAATGCAACTGTTTCAAATGTTTCCTTCATCCTTAATTTCTAAGGACTTGGGTCCTCGGAGGAAGGTGGCTGGAAGTGGTGACTCAACTAGAGATTCCACAGGGGCTTTCTTTTCTCTGCCTTGCTTCTGGGTTTCATCTTTCTAGGACATCAAGAAGCCTCTTCTCATACCTGGGGAGCAGCTATTGTCTGAACTTTGCTGTGCCACCCCCACATTCATCTGTTGAAACCTAATCACCAATGTTACACTATCAGAAAGCGGGGCCTTTGGGACGTGATTAACCCAGAATGGTATCAGCAAACCTTATAAGAAGCTCCAAAGAGCTGCTTCATTCCCTTCCACCACGTGACGACTCAACAAGTTGATGCCACCTTTGAACCAGAAAGACACCAAATCTGCTGGCTTCTTGATCTTGACACTGTTGTTTTTAAGCTACCTGTGTTAGGGGGTTTTGTTATAGCAGCCCAACGGACTGACAGAAGCCACCTGCTCTAGACTAAGGACAGTGAAACCATAAACATCCCTCACTGCTATGGTTCTAATATAAGCATGTCTTTGTGTCTGGAAACTGGTTTAAGGAAATGTGTCTGATTGCTAAGTTCACAAGGGGTGGGATGTTATGGTTGTTGATACATTGTGTCAACTTGGGGAGTCTAAAGGTTTGGCTGAGTGACTCCGCAGGAAGCAAGGGTACTTACTTTGTACACATCCTGAGCCTGTGGAAGAGGAGGGCATGGAGATTGTGTGAGTGCTACACGCCACCTGGGTGGGGGTAGCCTGTTTACAATGTAAGGGAAGGAAAGAGGCTGCTTGCTGCGATTCCTCCCTATTGCTCTTGTTTTTGCTGTGCTCTGCTGCCATGAATGCTTGCCCTCTGCCATGTGACACTCTGCCTCAGAACCAGCCATATATGGACTGAAACCTCCACAAACTGTAAGCTAAATAACCCTTTCCTTCCTTTATTTTGGGTATTTGGTATTTTGTAGCTGCAATGAGAGAAAAGTAACCAAGACACTCACTAATGGCTGCTTCCAGAAGTTTTGAACCCACTGTATAAGACTGGCCCTGCGCTGGGTGACCCTAACCCAAACTGAGCTGTAATGCCTGACTCCAAGCTGCAGAACAGCAAAAGGCCCCACTCTCTGTGTGGACTCTTGACTCCTTCCGGATGTCCCCACTTCTTCATCAGACTGTCCCCTTGGGGCCCTCAGTGGTGGTACTCTGTGGCCCTAAATAGACATCTGCACACACACCTTGTCTGCCCTCTGCCCCAAGTCACCTACAGGATCATAAACACAAAGTGAAGAAACTTTTATGTGGATTTGAATGAATGTGAATTCAAACTACAGTAGTAGGGTTTGAAAGTGTTAATGAAATTAATTTTATGAGCAAAACTCCAAATATCTCTAGATTAGAAAAAATTATCAGGAACCATATAATTTTAAGATACACAGGAAATGAATCATTAACTCTGTCCTGCCTCTGAGCCATCACCATCAAGGTATGAGTATTCCAATATTAGTGTTATTTTCCTGCTATCATTTGAGTCCGCATCCAATGGCTCACACTTTTGCTTCATGTTTCAGAATACACATGAGGGACTTTGGTGACTACTGTGTTATTTAAATACCTTCTGCCATTTTTAAGTCAAAATCTTAAAAAACATTTAATAGAAATGCCATTTATGCACTTATTACCAGCTAGCAGTAGAAAACATACCCAAATTCAATAACTTTGGAAAGTTGGAGAATTTAGAACACTGCCATTATGTGTATATTGTGCATTCTTAAAACATTGCTCAGAATAAATAAAAATTTACTCCAGTGGTTGTACTTCAAAGACCATAGCTCCCTTTCAGTGAACTTATTTCCATAGAGAAACTGGTCTCAAACTATGTGAATTTTAAATAATAGGAGATCATCAGGAAATCATCTCTTGCTTGAGGTGGCGATCTCTAATTAACTGTGTTTCAGTAAGACATGTGCCATGACAGCAGGGAAGAAAGACCTAGAAACAGGAGTAGCCAAAAGCACACCATGGGCAGAAACGGTGGAGAATGACCGCTAGGCCTTCCTCTGGGTTCCTTGATTGCAGTCTAAGTAGGAAGGGATAATCCCAAGGGCCACTGCCCCAGACTGGGACAGGGAGGGATGGGACCCAGCAAAACGTGTGGGTAGACTACCCTGGGTCCCAGTGACATCAGCAGCTAAGATCTGGAAAGCATCTTTGGAATCATCTCCTGGCCTGCAATATTCCTCATCACTCAATCAGCTGAAGTGCTACCTACTCCAAGAGGTCCTTCCTGAGTGGCCTTCCTAGCTCCTAAGAGCACCCTTAGTGCCACCAATGCATTCCAGGCCTCATTCACTTTCCCCGCTGCCCTGTAATTGCTGGGGCTTTTGTTTGTTTCTTTTTCTTATTAGGACTCTTTGAGTCCCTTGAGTCAGGGATGGGACAATTAGCAAAGCAACAGGCTCCCAGTAGGTACTTAGATGTTTGTATGGAAAAACCAGGTAAATCTTTTGCTTTATAGAGGAAATCCTGAGAGGTGAAAGACTGCCCAAGACTTCACCGCTCTTGAAGGTCAGAGCGAAGAGTAGACTTCAAGTGTCCCAGTTGTGGAGCCTTTTCTGCTGGTGATCCAGTTGCTGATGGTTCTGAACCTTCCAGTGGGTGGTTTAGGTTGTTTCCACAATCCATGTAAAGGAAATGGGTGCTTCTAGAACAACCAAGCATGAGTCTTTTTAGAACCTCATTTCTCCCACAAGCTCATCCCTCCAGTCAAGCAGGTAAAACTGCTCCCCACATACTCACTGAGCACCCTGCAATAAGGTGTCCAATAAGAGAAGCATTTAGTTTTTTCCCATGCAGTGCCCTGTTTACATTGGTATGTATTAAAGTAAGTTATCAGTCCCTGCAATTGTTTCATAGAAAAAATGATTGAAAGAATATAAATAAGCATCAGACTTGGTCTGTTTCTTTACTTCTAATTTGAAGACACTATCCCAATTTTAATGTCAGGCTCTGAAATCTACAAAGCTAAAAATATCCTTGAACTTAGTGGAAACTCTGCAGTTTGAGTCCCCATATTTCAGGAAAGAGAAACAAAAACTCCACCTCTAACTCTTTCTGAGATCAGTAATGTCCCTATTGCTTACTAGAGTCAATTAATCCGGTGTCAGTTTATGTGCTACTGGGCTACAGTGCTGGATTCACACAAAGGGTTCAGCCACCTCCAATGGCACTGTCGTCACCGGGAACACCTTTCCTGTCTCTGGTTGTGGTGGGGTGTCTATGTAGAGCTTCTCCGGTTCTGCCTCCTCTTGTGAGGGGAACCTCACATTGCATGTGTTTGCAGCAGTTGTACCCTATCCCAGTAATGCGCCAGAATTTGTTGTGGGAATAATCATTGGAAATTATATAGGGAAGCAGTGGAACCCCACCAGCAGTGAGGTTGCTCTGACTTAAATCCAAGGTTCCAGGATATAAACACTGAGGTGGATTTCAAGTAACTAGAGCAGCTACTCAGCGAGTGCTGAGGGGGATGGACAGAGGTCTTGGAAGAAGCACTGGGGGTGGGAGGGACAGTAAGAGAATCTGGGATCAGATCTGCTGAGCTGGCCCTGACTCGCAGACACTAGACTCTCCAGCAACTGGGGTGATATTTAATTCTTTTTATGTCTTCTAAAGAATTAAAGGATATTTAATTCCTTTTATGTGTCAATTATAGCTCATTTTCCACATTACCTTTTCTGCCTTTATTTTACATGCACTGAATCTAGCAACAATTTGTTCAAGCTGTTTGTAAACCCCCATCAACATTTGTCCCCTAGCACCTAGTGTCCACGCAGATGGCCCTGATGAAACCTTGGTCAAGGCCCAAATGGTCAAGGTCCACCGGGGACCACTTGCTTAAACTCCAGATGTAACCAGTGGCAATTCACTGGTAACCTGAAGAGGCTCTCCCAGGAGCCAGTTCTTTAATGCTTAAACATAACTCTTCTCAGAGCTTGTGCCCAAGGAAAATAAAAAGAAAGGAAGCAGGAAGGAAAGCCATGGCAGGTGGGTGGTCTTTGTTCTATCAGGCTTCCCGCAAGGGAAAACTCCAGGAAAATAAACAAAGCTGCAAGCAGCCTGCAGTGTGCAGAGAAAGGTCAGCACCCCCATATCCTCCTGTGTGTGATCACATCTGAGAGTGGGGTGCATGCATGGGTGTGGGGACACATATGTACACGTGCACACACACAGGTGCACACATGTGCATGCATGTCTTTTCAAGGACTCACAAGAGCTTCTAAAATGACTTTTCCAACCAACCCTTTTCAGTTCCCAGTTCCAAGTGTGGTTATCACAAGAGACTTATGGGGAACACAAGCAATGCCTATGGCAACACAGCAAAGCAGACAAAATCTACCCTCCCCTGTGACAAAACTATCTTCCTGAGTGATACAAAAGGAAAATAAAAACCTGCACTGTTTCTGCAATGTTACAAGTGCCGAGATTGAGTGACTGACTGCAGGGACAAAGTTGGGATTGTGGTTCTCCAGATCCACCCTTTGCTCAGGTCCGTATGTGCTATCTAGTTCAGGATCAGAAGGCAATAGGTTGAATGAATCTCATGGATGTTTCAAGGCACACCGTATGTCTTGGTGATTACTCAGAGCAGCTGGCTGCCTGGGGCACTCCTGCAACCTGTCACATCATCTGAAAACAGCCACTGTTCCCCATCCCAGAAAATAGCTTCCCATGTTTTAAAACTGTGGCCTCTCCCAGCTTCATGCTGAGGACAGCACGGACCTCAAGGAGAAGGCTGAGCCTCACCTGGGCTGACCTCTCCAGTAGTACTGCACGTGCCCAAGTACAACATGGCACAAAGAACCCCTCTTGTTGTAGTCAGAACTCTTGGTTCTGGGACTTCCACCTTCCCTTTTCCACTGTGTTGCTAGAGGTTTTGAAAATTAAAAACCAAAACCAAAAATACTGCCGACTCCTATTCTACCAAAGGCACTGCCATGTCTTGGTGTCCATGCTACTGAGATGGGGAAAGATACTGGGAAGAGGTATCATCTGGTAGATGACAGTTGAACCCGTGGAGGTCTTGATATCTATTAACTTATGTTTCCTAATATGTTTAGTGACCAACTCACCCACCAGGATGATCTCCATTTCCTAGCTTCTCATCCTCTTGTACTTCATCTATAGCTTGACCTTCTCTCACTTGATCTGTGCTTCCTTAATCAATTGTTACAGCACAGCGGCATGCTGCAATGGTAAGGCAGAAGTAAGAAAACTCAGTTATCCTTTTCCATCGCAACGCAATAGTTTGGGTTCCATCCCTCCATCAAAATGCTGATTCAAGTAATAATTACGATTGATGACTTACTATGTGTCGGGGGAAAACCCTGTGCATCTACCACCTGGCAAGAGGAGATTGACAAAATACCAAATGGCATCACAGCGTGTAAAAGGGGCACGGACCAGGCACTTGGGGACCTGTATGCTGGCCATGAGAGTGTAAATGATATACTCTGAGAACTTCAAGATAAAAGTACCATTTAGATTCAAAATAAAGTTGATTCAATGATTTGTACAGTGACATAAGTACAAGATGTTTATGGTATCATTATTTTAACAGCCTCCCAAATGGCAAAAAACCCAACTGACCATCAATAGTACAATGTATGCATTAGATATATATTAATATACCAAAATATCATACCACAATGGTACAAATGTGATATTTGCCGAATGCAACAACATAGACATATCTTAAAATGTTGAGCAAAAAGAGAACAGTGTAAGTTTCACTTATATAAGGTTTCAATCCAGGCAAGATTAAAGCTATGATGGTGGGGACAGAATAGCAGTTGCTCTCAATGACGTGGTGGCTTAACAGGGCACAGGGAGCACCATTGGAACTTGTAGAATGCTGATAGTATTCTGCTCCTTGCCAAGTGTGGTGGTGCGCAGCTGTAATGCCAGCACTCAGAGAGGCTGATACGGGAGGATCATAAGCCTGAGCCTAGATCAGGCAAAATAGCAATTTAGCAAGGCCCTGTCTCAAAGTAAAAAAAAAAAAAATAAAATAAAATAAATTAAAATAAATAATTAAATGGCTGGGGATGTATTTCAGTGTGAAGGTCCTGGGTTCAATGCACAGTACAAAAAAATTCTTGCTCTGAGTGCTGGTAATATTAGTATCATATCTCTGTGAAAATTGATCAAGCTGTGCCTCTGTAATCTGTACATTTTTCTGTGTACGTATATTCCACATTAAAGAAATGCTGTAGAAGTATGCAGTTCGTGTTAGCATACAGATTCAGAAGTAACACAAAAGACTCTCTGAGAATGTGCAGCTAAAAAACTTGGGAAGCTCCTGGTCCACTGGGTATGATTTGACACAAGCTGAGCAAAGACCTAAACGTGATCACAATCATGTGAGCCTGAATGTAATCAGCTGCACTGTGCTCTGCTCAGAAGGCAGTGAGAAAGGTTTGGAGAGGGAGAATTTCACAGTGTTTGTTCCTCTTGTCCAGCAGGAAAGCAGGGATATTCTGGTCACCAGAGATGGCTTAGTCACCAGTCAATTAATTAGGCTCGTCTGGCTTGGATGATGTGTCTTTCAGGGTCATCTGTCTCTCTTTATTCTCATTGCCCATTTGCCAAGCAACCTTCCAATGACCACCTCAATTTCACTAGCCCAAGACATACTAGGCACTTGAAAAGGAACACTCTGGCCTCTGCAAAATACCTTTACTAAATAAATTGGCTTTCAACACCTCAACTATCTTTGAAACCACTATGACAAAACCGAGTCTTTGGATCTTTTGAGAGGCAGCACTTCAGACTCCATAAACCCAGTTTCCTGAGATGCAAGCTCCAATGCCCCTTGGTCTTGGAAGGTGTTCCTTGTAGGCCTGGGCTTCGCCTTGCTTCCACTGCCTAGCAGGAAGGAGAGACTGGGTCAGCCTTCCCAAGGTGAGACTTTCCATTAGTCAAGAAGCTCAGCCAGACTAAGGGTTCCATGGCCTGTATCACAAGTTCCTCAGGGTTGTATGATAATGGCCATGAAACTTAATACTCTCTTGTCCCATTGCTCACTATTAAAAAAAAATAAAGTACCAGATTGGAGGTCCTGGGGACCCGTTCTGATCTGATTTTGCTGTGAGGTCGGAGTATTTAACAGTCAGGACAACGTCATGGAGGACATTTGTGCACCGTGGTCCTCAGAGGCAGAGCCTTTCTTCCCTGCCTTGGTAGCCACCTGGGGCATCCAGATTTTGCTCTCTGGAAGGAAAGAAGAGTTCAATGTTCAGAATACGAAGGTGGAAGTCCATCAGAGGAGGTGGCGGGCAGGACCCGCTTGGATGGCCCCGTGGGGAGTGGCCATCAGCACTGGCCTATCAGGCGTGAGCTCACTCGGTGTTTGCACACACAAGGCCAGCAGCATTTGTACTCCAGAATCCACTTGTACCCGCTTTCCTTCAACAGGCCGTATCCCAGGTGGCATTTTCTTTTAATCCCTGAATCTAGATTTTTCATACTTGCTAGTGAAACACAACTCATTTTGTTTTCATAGGCGGACCCAGCTCTGTTAAGCAAAGTTAGAAAGACTAGTGCAAGGGCTCAGTCACTGTACGGGAACAGTGAACCCCGCGGGGGGCTGCAGGAAAGACTCCACACTAGGAGGAGCCTGGGCCCAAGGTCTTAGACCATCGCTGGGGGAACCCAGCGCAAGTCACTCTCATTCTCTGAGCCAAGACCTGCACATCCATATGATGAGGGGTTGACACAATCCCAGATAGAGTGCAGACTACAATCACGTAAAGGTAGAGCAGAACCAGCTAAAGTCATGGAGTGAAATGTTCAGAATGGCTGAATTGCCATCAGCTCTGATCCCAGCCCTGTGAGTCCCCCGCCCTGGGCCACAAGCAGATGCTGAGGCCAGCACCGCATTCACAGCTGTGAGCATCTCTCCTGCAGTCTCTTCAGTGACAGCCCCTGAGACTTTAGTGTGTGTTTACCGAAGCGAACAGCAGTAAGAGAAGGAGAATGGTGCTGAACAGTAGACTCTGTTTTCATCCTACAGAGAAGAGTAAGCTGTTAAGAGCAATCTGTTCAACAGTGAACAAGTGAGCGAGGGAGGTCATTTCCCTGGTGTCCTTGGCTATAAGATCACCTTGAAAAGAACAGCCTCATCAGGCCTGGTGGCACACACCTGTAATCCCAGCACTCTGGGAAGCTAAGGCAAAAGACTCATAAGTTAAAGCTGAGCCTGGACACTGTAATGACTTAGCAAGACACTGTCTCAAAATAAAAAATAAAAAAAGGGCTGGAGATGTAGCTCAATGTAAAAGCTCTGAGTTCAATCCCCGGCAATATCCCCCCACCAAAAGCAGTATCAACCAGGTTTGGATATACTATGTAATGTTGTCTTGTATAAACTCTTTATTTTGAAACACCGAGTGATAACTATACACATACCTTGTTCTGCGTGCCCAGACCATACTATAGCCTAATCCTAAATTCTGATAAGTATACAAAAAATATAGATACCAAAAAATGAATACATTTTGACCTGTTCCAACAAACTCACCCACTTCTAAATAAGCAATTTCTTACTGTTCTCCTTCCCAAAAGAAGATATGGAGTGTGTGTGTGTGTGTGTGTGTGTGTGTGTGTGTGTATCGTGGACTGTGTTTTTATCTTGTGTGGTAATGGGTATAGAACCTAGGGGTTCTTCTTCTACCACAGAGCTCCATCCCTAGCCTATTTGTGTATGCATGCATGCATGTATGTATTAGATTGAGACACAGTTTTGCTAAGTGGCACAGGTGGACCTTGATCCTCCTGCCTCAACCGCATGGACTATATGTATTAAAGCAAAAATGTGACTAAATCTTATGAGTCACTGAAATCCTAAGGGAAGAAGCACCTAGTTAAGTGCACAACTAGGGATGAGGATGATTGTCAGAGGGCTTCTTGGATGGGAGAGTCAGCCAGGCCAGGCACCTGCCAAGTGGCAACCAGAGGCATGGACCTTGACTCAGGGTACCTGGAGATCTCAATCTGTTTTCTGCTGCTGTAACAGAATAGCTGAGAATGGATAATTTACAAAGAACAGAAATCTATTCCGCACAGCTCTGGAGGCTGGGAAGTCCAAGGCTGTGGGCTGATTACATCTCAACATGAGATGGAGGGGACGTTTGAACAAAAGCATTGGGTTAAAATTCTGGCTCCCCACTTACTTGTCATATGATATTAGCAAGTTATTCACCTGAACACCCTCTGCTTGCTTTTCTTCCTCTGTAAAATGGGTATAACTCTTGGATCTGCTGCAGGAGGTGAGAATAAAATAACATATATAAAACACTTGAGCCTGTTGCTATCTTACCAATCTTGCTGGTTTTACCCATTTAAATGTCAGCTCACCATTTCGCTAACTAGATCATGTTGCCTTGCACTCATTTCTAATAAATCAAGGCCACTGAAAGCCGACACCTTCTCTCCCAGCTATCATGGCAACGATCAACTCCCTAATTATTGTTAAAAGCCTATTTGTTTATGGCACGGTGCTGGGTGCTACATTAAACAAACATGCCTGGGTCCTCCAGGAATTCACAGTACTCAAAGGACCATGATGGTAAATATAGAAACACTAAGCATATGCATTAAGCAAACATGAAAATTAAATATGTTGTGCACGCTCGGTATTTGTAAGCAAATGTACAATTATATAAAAAATGTTTTCTCAGGTTCTCTCTAACCACCACTTATCCCCTCTGCACTCTACCCTGAGCAGAACCATTAGCTTTATTTCACAGATAATGGAGACAGGAAACAAATGTATTGAAAGAGAAATAGCTGCCACAGGGTGACTCCTCTTCCTGCTTCACACCTTACAATTCTGCCTGACCCTGGCAAAAATCCAGAAACCCATCCAGGTGGGAAGCGTCGGGTAAATAATATCATCCTTTTCATCCCCTCAGCGTGGCTCTGGAACTAAGGGGGAAAACAAACAAACACAAAAGTCAAGCCTCAGAAGCAGAATTAGAGAACACTGCATTATTAAAGGCAAGAGGCCTTGGCTGGGTTTGACAGGGTGGAGGTGGTTTGATTTCCGAGCCACAAAGGTAAAAGATAATGAAAAGATCTGCCTTTATCGTTTTAATAGCCAAAAGAGATAAAGGGGAAAGGAAAATGGTCAACACATTAGTAGCAAGCAGTGCAGGTGTGGTAGCCGTGCCCACTGAAGGGAAGCAGGAACCCGGGGAGGGCAGAGGACACTGGGCGGAGGCCATCTCTTGGACCTCATTCTACCTCCCTGTGCTTCCTCTTGGCTCACCAGAGCTCACATATGTGTCTCCTTTTGCAGACGGCGAAAGAGGCCAATAGAGAAAGGAAAACCAGAAAAAGGGACTGAGAAAGGAACATCAGGAATAGGAGACCCTGTAAAAACAGCAGCAAGGAAGCCAAGAGACAGAAGTTCTGGAAGAAGGCAGTTACTGTCCAGAGCTGAATTTGTCTTAGGAAGATATTTTCTTGGGGGTGCCCTGGGCTGAAGAAGTTAATTTGTGACCACATCAGGGAGTTTTTGAGGAGTAGTTGCGAACAAGAATTAGAATAATCTTTATAGGGCTTGGTTGTGAGGTGAAAGAGCAAGAAAGGCAGGGGCAGAAGGGAGAGAGGAATGGGTAGACATGAGGGAGCTGAACAGATGAAGGAGAGCTGAGAGTGGAGAATGGGGCCACGGGAAGGCAAATGGGGGCAAAGCTCTGCCTCACCTTCCCCACGTGTAACGGAGAGGTAACGCTGGTGCTAAGTGTCTAACATCTGTGCCCATACAAAGTTTGCAAACACATTTAAAGGAGATTGTGAACCGATCCTGTGGAAGTTTTTTTTTGAAAAAGCAAAGCACTCTATACCTACAAAAACTGAAGAACTGCAAAAGGCAGTTTTACACTTTTCACATCTAATTCTCTTATTTCTAACACTTTCACTGACTTAAAAATACTAATTTACCCTGAACCAGTGATTTGCATAGAACCTCAGCTAGTAGATGCAATACAGCATAGCAGTTTAAGAGCAATGACCTCTGGAGATAGACCATTGGGTTGAGTCCCAGCTCTGCCACTTGCTAACTATGAATACAGAAAATCAAGTCTGTGGATTTTGCTTTCCTATTTTTAAATTGGGGAAAATAAGACCACTCACCTCACAAAGTTGTGGTAAGACACAAATGTATTTGTACGTATGATGCATCAGGATTTGGAAGAAATTCTCCCAAGTCTCCTACCCTTGATGTAGATGCTTCCGGAAAGGGGCTTTGGAGATGCACTTAAAGCCACTTGTCAGTTGACCTTAAGATAGGAGGATTGTCCTGCATCATTCAGGCAGATGTAATGTAGTCCTCTAAGTTCTTAAAATTGGATGAGAAGGGTATAATAATGTGTAAGAAGAAATGCTTCAGAGAGATGAAGGAGAGAGTCAGAGAAACTCTAAGCCAAGAGACGTACTGCTGGACTGAAGAGGCCACAAGCCAAGAAGGACAGAGGCCCTCTAAAAACCAAGAATGACTGCTGATCACCAGGAGTAAGGCAATGGGACCCCCGTCCTCCAAGCATATACACTGAACCCTGTCTATAACCTAATCTAGTAGGATTCCAGAGGTAACCCACAGACTTTGAGCCTGGGGGAAGCTGCCAAGGTGGCATGGCTTGGCTTGGGCTATGGGCTCAAGTGACACTGAAATGGTCTAAGGTCTGAGAGCTCCTAGTTTTCTGTGAAGTTCCTGTGAGTCTTGTGGGAGAAAACATCCTGTGTTTCGCCCTGTGAGAATGTCTACAGATGAGGAACGAGCAAGGATCTCACAACCAAAGCTTGGTAGGTACCAAATACCCAAGCTAAGATTAGTGAGAATCAGAAGATTCTCTGGGATTAACATGCCCTCCCATTTGTTGAGTTAATCACCTAATACAGAAAATAAAACAGCCACATATAAAAAGTGTAGGTGTGAAAGATAACACCTCATAGATGAGCGTGCAAGTAGAAAGCAGATGGAGCCGTGATGACTTAATGATCCAAGGAAGATGAAAACTAAATGCCTCAAGTGTGGGATGTTGGGAGAGAGGTTAACACTGACAGAGGTCAATCAGTCCTCCAGGCAAGACCTACACAGCCCAGGGACTCAAAACTGGTTAGGTATGTGGCAGTCTGTTTTTGACTCCAGATTTTTCCATGTAGAACATGGGGTAAAAACTGAGAATATTAAAATGCACAGGTCTTGCATTCAGGGACATCAGAACAAGACAGAGATAGAATACCATGCTAAAGACAGTGGTGTAAGAAACATACAAACTGAGCAGTGAGACCCAGGCCCCTCTTCACACAGTTTAAGAATGCCATCAGTCAAGCTTGCACTCCTATAAAGGAGGCTAGAAGGCCTTTCTTTTCAGAAACTTAAGGATTTTAGAGAAAAGACTTCTTGCTCATTGAGGTTCTCCCATGGCAAAACACCTGGCCTCCTAATCATACTACAGTCTCACAATACACCAGTTGAAAAAGTCTATCCAATTACACAGAGCTTATATTGGCTTAAAAGTAACTTTTGAATGTGAACAGATGGCCAAATGTCACCGTTATATATTGAAAGAAAACCTTCAACATCACACACACACACACACACACACACACACACACACGTGCACAGAAGTGAAAAACTCAAAAGAAAAAGAGACAGTGTAGAGGGGAGATGGTAAGCCTGTGGGTAGGGCACGGCAGCTAAAGCCAAACTGGTTTGAATCCTGGCCCTACCACTTTCTACCTGTGGGATGTTGCACAAGCCCCTTACCCTTTCTGAGCTTCAGTTTCTCTATCTGTAATGGTACTGCTTCTAAGGGTTGCTCTGAGGATCATATGAGTTAATAACAAGTAGACCACTTAGAATAGTGCCTGGTTCTTTTCTGTGCTAGCTATTCGTTTTCAAAAGAACTAAGGTTGAAATCTTTAGAGAAGTAAGATAAGATCAGGGTATCCTAAAAATGAACAGTCAGGGAACAAGAAAAGTTCTTAGTGCTCAAAACATTACAGCTAAAATTAAAAATTGATTGAAGATACGAGAAGACAAATAGATTTTCCAGAAAGTTAAAAAAAAGTCAAGAGGTAGACAATAAAAACTATTAAAAAAATCAGATCAATGTAAGATATCACTATCTAAAAAATAATTCCATATACGAAAGAAGTTCCAGATAGGACAAAAAAGTATAGAGGAAGTTATTAAAGGACATGTCTCAGACATAAAAGATTAAAATTTCCACATTAACACATCTATCTACTGTTGTACTGGTGCACAGCACAATGACTAATAATAATTCCAAAAAACAACAACAAAAAAACTCCTCAAACACCAGATATAAAGAAAAAAGTTCAAAAGTTTTAGAAGACACAAAAAGATGGTGGGAAAGAGATCAGATTCAGTTTGTACTGTACATAACTCAGAATTTCTGAATAGTGAATTTGAAAGCTAGAAGCTTCATAATTCTGATTGAATATGATTTTCTTTTTAAAAATTTATGATGAGTAGTAGTAACACACGTCTGTGGTACATAATGAATACACTGATTGTGGGCAGTTGGTACACATACAGGACATACCTTAATTCCTTTTACATCCTTTTCGCTCTCTCAGATTTTTATGCCCAACTCAGCCACCAATCATGTGTAATATTAAAGTATATTTTCAGGTGTTTAAAATACTAAAGATGTACTATTTCCTAACAATATCATTGGGTGTGTTCTACCAAAAATAGGAAAAAAACTTAGGCAGATAATGCCTAGGGAATTAGGAACTACGACCCAGCCAGAGGGAGACAAAGAAAATCTAAGGATGAAGATTCAGAGAGATCCCAGAATATCACAGGTACATCAGAATGGCCCAAACTGAAGCAGAATGAGGCTCCAAATGCAGCTAAAAACATCAACTAGGTGTATAACCGTATGTGTGTATTTCTACAGAGCTGTTAGAATACTATTCAGCGAAGTCTAACTTAAATAAATCAGGAAATACAAGATGTTCTATAAGGAAATACTCCTGGTCTACAGCCTGGAACAGATATGAACAATAACTATATGTTCAAAATAATAAAAAGATCATGAATACAGATTTCATGAAATCTTACACTTCCGAAAAGGTTAGAAGAGACAGAGAGGAAGGAGATTGTGACAGGATGGGAAGTAAACAGACAATGTCTAACATGAGTGACCAGAGAGAGAGAAATACTTATAGATTACTTAGAAATATGGAGGTTAGCATCAAAAAGACTGGAAAGTGGGCCAACAGTAGAGAGTGGGGCACGAAGCTGGGGTTGGCTTGGTTATAACTCTTTTCGAACAATTTGACTTTTAAAACTATGCCTATATGTTACTTTGATCAAAACAAAAAAGTAAATGTAAGAACACAATGTCTCTAAGGTTCTGAGTGCCATTTCTCAATGGCTTCATTTATGCTGGGTCCGAGGGACAGCTGTTTAGGATGCTCTTTGCAAGCTCAGAGGTGTCGGCTACCCAATATGCCGAGTGCTGCTTTCCTCTAGATACAGATGATACCTCACGTCGACATTTCCTGGGGGATCCGTGTGCAATGCATTTCTCATCAGCATGTGAAGGTTAGCTAAAGTTAATGGGCTTTTTCACACATCATCAAAATTGCATATGTAATACACAACAGCAGAAGCAAATTAATAAATAAAGTCTGTGGGAAGCTCTAGCTCATCACTACTAAGTAGAAACGCATTTGCGTGGTTCATGGAGATGTATCCAAAATATAACTAAGATAGCAGAAAAGTAATGCATGAAAGGAATTATAGAGGTCTCCATCACCTTAAGCACAAATAACAGGGTATGAGGAAAAGGACAGATAATGTTGTTCTCTGCCAACCCAAAAGAGGGGTCACCCATGTTGAGCTCTTTACATATGGATCCCCAGAGTCACACAATGTTGGACCTGAAAGAGACCTCAGAAATAGTACAGTTTCACTCTTCAGCTTTACTAATGAGGAGGGTGACAGGTTGAAACAGGCTGGCAAAATCACAGATGTCTCATGTAGTCAATTCTGCTTAGGCAGAGACTTCAGCTCTGGGCTCAATCAGAGATTTACATTTTGAGTGAGACATAGGAATCAGTAAAGGAATAAAAGAATGAATTATGCAAATGACACCAGAAGCCACACCTTTACCAGAAATAGAACTTTTAAATTTAACTATTAAGAGATTCCACTACAGGATAATTGTGGGAATCCCTTAACTGCATGAGCTACAGTGTTTTCCCTCCAAAGATCAACCCCCAGAAGAGAATGTAATGGGAAGTGGAAATTACCAAACGTGTGCTATGTACACAATGGCACATCTGCTGCATTTCAGGGTTAAACGGGCCCTGATCTTGTGCTCAAGCCTCATTTTCTCCGTGTTTCTCCACTGCATGCGCTCAGCTTTACCTCTAACCCAGGGGTTTTTTCACTTGTGCATTCTCCTTCCAATTCATTCATTAACAATTGATTGCTATAAGGCAAATATTGGCTCTGATCACTACAGAACTAAGAGGTTACATTTCTGCTCATAAAGAAGGCTCATTTAACTCCACATTTAAGACTTTAGCTTCTTATTACTGCTTTCTAGTCCATGAATGAACTCTTCCTCAACCCAATTAAAGATTAGATCCCATGGACCAACAGTGCTGGAAATAACATTATGCTTTTCCAGGATTCCTCCCTCGAGATCACTCTCTCTGTAGAAACCATCCTTGCTTTTAGACATACTTTTATCACATATGGATCTCTTCCAACAATATATTCTTTGAAAGTGCTTGCTTTTGAGTTTTATAAACATGGTACTTTTCACAGTCTTTGGATACTTGCTTTTTTATTTAGCATAGTATTTAAGATTTTCCATGTTATTGCATGTAGGGATTGGTTCTTTCTTTCTACTCCTGTATAATATTTTTCAATATATGAATACACCACAGTGCTTTTATTTTTTCCTCCTGTTCTTGAACATTCACATTGTTTCCAGGGTTTTTTTTTTGCTGTTGTGAATAGTATTGTCACCAACAGTCTCAAGCATGTTTCTTCAAGAAGTTGCAAAAATTATATATACAGAGTAATTGAATCAATGGTCACATGGCCATTCCACTTTGTAGGACATTAGCAGATGTACATTCCAAAGTGGTGGTACCATATTACACTCTCTCTACCTGACAGGTTCTGTTTCCTCATACCAAACATTATCAGTGCTTGGTAACATCAGATTTCTTTAATTTTTATCAGTTTAGTGGGAGTGAAATAGCATGTCATTGTGATTCTAATTTACATTTTCCCTATTACTAAATGAGGCTGAGCACGTTTTCATGTTTTTAGATTGTCTAGCACCTGATTCCTAATCATTTTAGGCAATTCATTTTGTGGCTCTCTACTGCACACAAAAATACTCATCAATCTGAACTCTTCTTTAGAAGATGGGAAATACATCAGGAAATACTGGGTGACTGCATTACCCACTGTTGAAACAAAATATCTGACAAATACACTTTAAAGAAAAAAGGATTTTATTCTGGCTCATGATTTTAAAGTGTCAGTTAATTGTTGGTTGGCTCAAGGCAGAAACATCTATAGCAGAGGGTATGGCAGACAAAAGCTGCTCAACTTATGGCATCCAGGAAGCAGAGAATAGGAGAAGAGCCAGAAAAGAAGGGGTCAAGGACCAGATATGATTCTCCAAGTTACACCTCTGTGACCCACTCCGGCACACCCAGAAGTGTGCTCTACTAATCTCTTAGGCCTCTCTCCAGCCAATCAAGTTGACAACCACAATTACCATCACAGTGACCCTGAGGTACTACTTGCCCTTGTATGACAGATGTAGACCCTGCAGTCACCCAGCTCTTCTCCACTGAACAGTAACCTGTGGTTTGGGGAACTGAGCTTGGCTGAAAAGGTGTCTATGTACAGTCGAAGGGAATCCTATGCCAGTAACTGGTTCAGGAATGGAGATACAAAGCAAGGACTACTAGTTGCTTCTGGAAAAATGCTTCCTTATCTCAAAAGCAGCAGTAGAAAGCCAGAATTTGCCTGAAACTAAGTGTGCAAGGGAAGCACACAGACCCACACGCTTCTAGGAACCACCCTGTGCTCTTGAGGAGAATCCACCGAAAGAATGAAGTCATCTCTGTGGAAGGCAGAGCAGACAGATGAGTCCTTGATCCCGCTGGTGAGCTATCACACACACCAACATCAACCCTCTCTATTTTGGGGGGTGCTAATTTATATAAATCAATACATTTTTTCATTGCTTAAGCCTTGAACCTGACTTGCTTTTACCCCCACCCAAAGCATCCTCATGTAAGTTATGTGGTTTTAAAACAAAGAAACAAAACCAAAATTATGAATCACAAGTAGCACCCTGACTCTGTGGAGAGTTGACAAATAGCAAAAGCTGACACTTGTAGATTCATCTGAGTTCCTCTTCTCATCACCATGCTGAAGGACAGGTGAATGATGAAGGCAGGGATCAGATGGCAGGGCAGTACTCAGAAGTTTAGGATTGTGAAGCACAAGACAGGCTTTTCAAAAAAATCATAGCGTTGAAATACCACACGCCCTGAAATAGAATCATTCAGAAGAGTTTTATTAAATTCCACTTAATGTATCTCTTCAAAGAGCTAAAGAGCTAGTGCCACTGAAGTCTCATTGCTATTTTATCTACTTACTCTCAACACTTCCGTGAAGCATTGGCATGTGTTCCACCACAGTGTTCTTGCTTACACACGGGTGTCCTCCTGTTGTCTTGTGGCACTGCCCTCCGGTCCTCCCTTCAGAATACTGTCTTCTGCTTTGCAGCTTCCTTTCCACAGGTGTGAACATTGGTCTATGGACTCTGAGGAAGACAACTACCCTCTCTGTGCCTGAATTCCTTTCCTTGTTGGGTGGGTTATGGCAATATCAGGGCTGTAATCAGTGCTTTATAAGTGGCTGCCAATACCATTGGTGCGGCTGGGTTGGTGCAGAGGTTTCTGACCTGCAAGAGGGCCAGCTGGGGACAGAGGCTCACACGGTCTTGGATTTATTCCAGCCCAGAGCACAGAGTCCTGTGTCTTAAAGTCTGGAATATTTCTCTTCTTTGCAAGTATAACATTTTAAATTTATGTTCATACCAATAAAGGAGAATATGAGGAGCATATATGTCAACTGAAGAATGAGGCTGTTGCTATCAAATCAGATTCATCATAAAACTAACCACTGAAATATACTACAAGCAAAGCTGTCAGCCCCACTGCTGGATAAAATGTTCAGTCCACGATTCCTGTATGAAGAAATCAGCACCAAGTGGAGCCTCATCTGTGCATACTAAAATAAAACAATACTGACTATAGAAAGGCAGTAGCTCCCCAAATATGAATGTACTCTTAAGGACTATGTTCACAGACACAAAACAAGAGTGAATGTGGGTTTGATACTAAAGCTTAAATGTCAGGGCTGAGAAATATATGTAATCTCAAGTGACAAATGCAACCTTACAGAACAGTGATAACAACAACAAAATCCAAAGATACTACATTCCTGAAATCTTGTTTGCCCAAAAAAGTCCAAGAAAGGCTTAATATCCCCAAATCCAAATTATTCAGTTCTGCACAATTTTTAAATTTATAAAAGTACTCTAAGCAATAGCATAGTTGTCACTGAAAAAATTAGAAACCATGTAAGTGTGTCAAATTAGTTCTTGCAGGGGAAATTTTGCTAAACAGATTTAGAAGAAGGAAGGAAGAAGAACAGAACTACAGGAAAGGAAACAGGAAATCCAGATCAGTTCAGCCAATACTGAGTATTGTTTCTACAAGAAAATTCTCAAAATTTTATATACCTGAATTAAGGAGAGAAAAATCTGAGTTTTCTTTGTTTGCCTCTTTTTTAATCGTTACTTGATTTGATGTTATCTGGGACTCCTACCCATCAGAAAAAGCTATAAACTAAATCTAGGTTTTCAATATACTAAATAATGAAGTTTTTAATGAATCCATGATAAGGGGTCTCCTCTTCCTGGAAATTGTAATTTATTTTTCTAACAAAGGAACATCTGCTGTAGGTTTGAAGGGTTGCTAAAGAAAGGTTTTAAAAGATAATACAGAGCAAGCAAAGTTTTTATTCTCTGCTTCACAGAAAATGCATGGCACTTTAAATGTAAGCCATTCTTTTACATTATGAGTCATCTAAGGGTTTGATCATTTTTCACCTTTATGAAAGGGCCATGGATTCCACATGGGCCATAGGCCACGTTCCTTCCTGGTTTTGTTGCCTGTGCGCCACGGGCTTCTCTGACTGTAGAATAAGAGCAAAGCTATTTTCAGGATAGCCGCACTGCATGTGCAGGCATCTGCAAACTATGTCCACCATCATGGTGCCCCCGCTTCCAGTTACCTCCTATCTCTTCCGTCACTAGCCCAGTTCCAGGCCACGTTTACTTGCAACTAGAGTGTTGCAATAGTGTCTATATCCTCCATTTCTTCTCTGGCTCCCCTATATCCTACTCCCCTTCCAGGAGCTAGAGTGGCCTTTGAAAAATGACTTCCTGCTATACTTACAACAAAATCTAATATCCTCACCACGGCCTGTAATATCTTCCTTAATCTGCCTTCCTGCTCTCTCTCTCTCTGGCCCATCTTCACACCATTCCCCTTCTTATTCAGTGGACTTCAGGGACACTAACCTTACTATTCCTTGAAGATACAAAGGTCTTCCATGCCTCAGCTCTTCAAAAATGTTTTCCTAATTTCCTCATCCAAATCAACCTAATTCCTCCAAATCAGGATCTGTCACAATCCCCTTCTTAATTTTTTCTATCTTTTATAATGATCTGCTAATATATATATAATATATATATATAATAGACTTGCTTAGTGGGCTGATATCCTGCAGCATAAGCTCATTGAAGGTAGGAACTTTTGTTTCCTTCGTTGTTAAATTCTTTTTGTTTTGTTTTGTTTTTACATAGGGTCTCAATATGTTATCCAGGCTGGTTTTGAACTTGCTATGTATCCCAGGCTAGCCTTTAATAGGTGATCCTCCTGCCTCTGCATCATTGCTAAATATTTTAGGGCCCAGAATGCATAACCTTCACTAAATATTTGAATTCTTTTTTTTTTCTTGAACTCAGAACCTTAAGCTTGCCAGGCAGGCGCTTGTGCCACTGAGCTATATCCCTAGCCACTAACTATCTGTTGAATAAATAAGTCACTGAATGAATGAATCTGTTGATCTCCTAAGAGTTTCAGACATAGGAGTTACTTGTACACAATTCAAACAAATCTCTACTTCTTAAACTGAAATATTTTAGCATATTATTATAAGCAGATGGTAGGTCAGATACTTAGGATGATCCAAGTAGCAAAAACTAGTAAATCATGTGACATGCAACACTGCCTGGGTGTTGCTGTTGAGCCATGAGCATGCTTCAAAATGAAGCCCTTGGGGAATACCAGTGACCGAACGCTTTTGGTCAGGAGGGCTCTAGACTGCTGGTCTCAGACCAGACGCTGCTTGCTATGGACTGGATGCTCCCCACTGGCATGGTATGAGGAGGTGGAGCCTTAGGGGGTAGCTAGTTCTGGATGAGTTCACGAAAGTGGGCACCCAGGATGGAATCATGCCTTTGTAAGAAGAGGAAGAGATGAGAGCTGGCTCGTTTGGGTGCTTGTGGAGGCAAGGAGAGGGCAGCCGTCTGCAAACCAGACACTGGGTCTGCTAGAACCTTGGTCCTGTGGCCTGGCCTCCAGAACTGTGAGGAACAGATGTTCGCTGTTTAAGTCACCCAAGCCTGTGGCATGTCCTCAGCCCAAACAAACCAATACTGCTCTACTGCCAAGGGTGCAATACAGGGGCCACACACCAAAGAGTCCTCTGACTTCCAGTGGAAGGTTAGCTACAAGAGTTTTATGAGCTGTGGGGGGAGAACGGGGTTAAAATTGGGCAGGATGTCAGCATTTTCTGCTGTTGTTCGTTTTGGTTCATTTTCAAGGTTTCAGAGCCAAGCATATTACCTAACCACAAACAAAAACAATGTCAAACACAGTTCCACTTTACCAAAGCTATTAAGAACCCAGATGAAGCTAATTAATATTGGGCATTTGGGTCCAAATCCGCTCAGCTGCCCCCTGCATGACAGATAGCCCCTGAACTCGGTGTAAAGGAGCCATAGACAAAAGCGAGTGGGAGCTGTAATCTACTCATAATGCCCCAGGTTCAAATGAACGTATGTCTTTAAACTGTTCTTCGCATGTACTGCCACCTTTCCTTGAATGTGCTATTTTTAAATTTTAATTTTTGTGCATTGCAAGAAATAAATAAAGTAGGACAAGAGGGAGTATGGGTAGAGTGCTAACATCTGTTCCAGAAAGACATTTTTCCTCTGCTCAGTGGAACAGATATTTGATAAGAGGCTCCAGAGAGTACTTCAAGACCTATAAGTAAAAAACATAATTAATAACCTGTGTGAGTGATAATATCTACAGTGGTACTTACTTTCTTGCACCAAATCCCTTTAATAATTTTGCCCTGGGCTTGACACCAAGTACTGACTGCACAGTACCTATATTCCAGCCAGTATGTACGGTCAACTACAAATCAGAGTTACTAATTAATTGCTCCATTGCACATTCCCGCCCTCTGCCCATACCTGTCCTTCCTCAGTACCACAGATGTGTAGATTATACTCACTTTCATACCTGTTACACCTGCAAATGTCCACACCACACAGCTGTAGCTGATTTCAAACTTTACCTCTCCGGGTCTACGTCAGACTCTCACATCTCCAGACTCTTCATTGCTAGCATTTCTCCACTCATAGTGCATCTCACAGTTTTCAAAGCGCCTTCACACAACAAGTTCAGGGGGCGAGACAGATATTATTCCGGGTTACGGATGAAGAAGCTGCAAGTGTCCTGGGCAAAGAGATTATGGAAAGCCCCTCTGCCTCTTCTGATCGTCCTGGCTCTTACCGTCTTCCTCAGAGACCACCAGGACATGGGCTTTGTCTCCGATTATGGGCAAAGTGAAAGTATATGCCCCAGTGCTGACCACAGGGTAATTACTTTGAAAACTTTGTCGACAGGGCTGGCAGAAAGAGCCTGGAAATTGGACTCTGCTTCTGACTCACTATCTTTAGTCGTATGATGGGTGGCAAGTCACCAAGATGCAGATTTCTCATCTGTTGGAAACAAGGGGGTTGGCTGCAAGCTGGCAGTAACTCGCTGGTCCTATAATTCATGCACAATATGTGCACAGAGCTTCTCCTTGGTGACATCTTCGGGTGGTACCCTCATGAACACTTTACAGATCCCACATTGTCGATGCTGGAAATGTGACAGAGATGCCATGTGCCTGTTGGGACCTAATGCCGGTGACTCAGTAGCTCCCCCTGGCCCTAGTCCACCCTTCTCATGCTGGACTAAATCTTTATTTTGCTGCATGGTTCTACCTCTCCCCCACATGGTGCTTCAAGTTGCTATGTTCTCAGGGAGGCCTGACAAGATCTAGAGGAAGTAGAAAAAAAAGGCTGAGTCTGGTTTCAGTGACCTTTGTATAAACCTCGCTACCCCCATCCCTTTGGTGGTGCTGGCGATGGAACCCAGTGGAGCTCTATCATTGGGCTACATTCCCAGCCCGTTTTATTTCTTTACTTATTTTTTTTATTTTGAGGCCAGGTCTCACTAAGTTGCCCAGGCTGGCCTCAATCTCATGATCCTCTTGCCTCAGCCTCCCACCTAGGTGGCATTAGAGGCATGTGCCACCACACCTGGCCAAGAAAGCCCATGGAAGGCACCTGCAAGTTCATATGTGCATTAGATTCATACGCCTGCTACCATCCCTAAGAACCACAAACTGGGTGACTAAAACCAGCACACATTTGGTATCTGACAGTTCTAGAAGCCCGAAGTCCACAATTTAGGGCCCATGGGGTCATGGTCTTTCTGAAGTGGCAGGGGAGGATCCTTGCTTGCTTCTACTTTCTGGTGTCTGCTGGCAATCCCCATGGCATGGTGTGGCTTGGATCATATCAGTCATGTGGTCATATCCTTCCTGTGTCTCTTCGTATCATCTTCTTGTCTGTGTCTGACAATTTTCCCTTTTTGTGAAGACATTAGTCATATCTAATCAAGGCCTATCCATATGAACTCATTTTAACTTAACTAGGTCTGTAAGATTCTATCTCCATCAAGGTCACATTCTGAGGTACTAGGGGCTTGGACCTCCACATATCCTTGGGGGAGGACCTGATTCAATCTGTAACAGCATGTAAGGGAGTGATTTACTCCCAGTGTAGGAGTGAGGTCCCAATGGAATTCCTGCACCTCTAATACCATGTAAGCTATACAGGTTGTGATCACACAGACCCCAGAGAGTCCTGGTGAACCAAGATGGTCACTGGGCTGACTAAAACTGCATCCTCAGAACTGTACTAGGAAGATAAAATTAGTAGTTCTAGAGGTTGCTGGTTACTGGTCTGTGACTCTTGGTCCCAAAAAGGAATAAAGCAGGAGGAGAGAGGTCTGCTCTGTCAGAGATCATGAATTCCCAGCCATGTGCATAAAGAAATACGTTATGTCTGCCTGCCTAAAGTGTTTGCTCACTTTCTTTCTGCCTCAGTGCTGCACCGCCCAGTGCATCCCGATTCCATGGGCAGCATGGCCATCTGGATGGCAACTTCCCTTTCACTGCCCACTCTGTTGGGAGCTGGACATCAAAATGACATTTCATTCTTTTATCCTTTCTGAAAAATAAAAGTGGAGAAGGGCTGGAAGAAAGCCCCTGACTCATTCTGCTTCTCTAAGAATATTACAGATGTCAGTTCATAAGAATGTGAGTTATTTGCTCAGTTTATGCAAGTTTGCTGGACAAGGCTGGTGTGTAGTTTGCCCTTAAAACAACTACATGAGACATTGCAAACATGTATCAAGTATCCACATACTACACAAATAAAAGTGAAAGGGTAAACCTAACATTGTGCACCATAGAAAGTGCGTAACTACCTGGATGTGGTGGTGAAAACCTATAAACCCAGCACTCTGTGAGGCTGATGCAGGAGCATAGCAAGTTTGAGCCTAGCCTGGGAAATATGGTGACTTACCATGATTTAGCAAGACCCTGTCTCAAAAGTTGGGGGTAGGAGGGCTGGAATGTGTCCCAGTATGAAGAAACTAGGTCTAATCTCCAGTACCTAAAAGAAAGTGTATGACAATAAAACATTTAAAAAGTGTCCTGCATCCCTCTTTTGAACACAAAGAGTGAAAAGCCACACGGGCTGCTCTGGGTCCAAAGCCATTCCAGAGTCTTAGCCCAACAGTTATGAGGAAAATGTTGACCTGAGGTCACCACATCTACCAAAATGATTATTGCACTCCAAGCATTTTATATTGCACTCAAGTTGGTTTTTAAAGATTTAGAACAAGAAGATGTAAAGGTTAGCTTGTCATGATCACATATATTTTTGAATGCCTGGTTCACAGTGAATAGTAAGACTTGAGGCTTCTCTTGTCAGTGTTTTGTGTTGAAACCTCCTTTGCTTTCTTTGTGCAGAGAAGAAACATTGTTTTAATAGAATCTATTTTTTAGAAAAGTTTATCTAGTTTAGCAAGCCAGAAACCCATGTATCACTCAGCATAAGATGGACCATGCAAGGGGACAGAACCCTGTCCAGCTGGTGTGGCCCAGAGCTTTGGCTGCCTATACCACACGCCCTGAGCTTACCAGGGTCAGGTCAAAGGGAAGCTCAATTCACCACTTGTGTATGGAGTGTACGTCACAGGGACTGGAGGTAAAAGGCAGCAAAGACTCTATCCCTGTCCTTGGAGGGTTGCAGTTTGATAAACACACTGCAACATTTGCAGCCTCAGATCTGAACACCCTGTTCCTGGCAGACTCACCTCTTGTGCCTTGTCACCCCTGCCCAGGGTCCTTGTTGGTTATTATTCTATTGTATTCTTTCCTTGTCCCATGGCCCCCACATCTGGCAACATTTCCATCCTTCATCTTGTCTCTGTTCCCTCACACTGGGTTCTTTCCTCTTAGAAGCCCGAAAGCTATTTCCACTGAGTGCTTCCCGCCTTGCGGTCCCATGGATCCCTCTAACTCCATGGAACTGATCCTGGCAGCAGCAAACTTATACACGGGGCACAGTTCATGTTTTAAGACCACACTTACCTGACTAAGGGCCAATGATGCATTCTCTTGTTCAAAACTCCCCAACTGCTCTCCACTACCAGGTCAAATTCAGACTCTGAGCCTTGCTTAGATGTTAGTTCACTTTCCAATATTATCGCCTATAATTTAGCTACATCAGTTAATCCCAACTTCTCAATGTTTCCCAAAAGGCTTGGCAGTGGCTGGTCTTCTCTGCATTTTAAATGGCTTTTTTTTCCTACCATCTACTCCTGATAAAATTCCATGGAGTCCACAGGTACCTATTTAGCCCCTCCTCCCTGGGACCCACTCCTCCATGGGCTCATTCTTCTGCCCCCAGGGCCCTGACAATACTATGAATCCTGTCTTCTCAACACCACTGATCAGGCACATACATGACCTGCCTTCTGATCGCAAGGAGGGAAGGGAGGGGCAGAAATAGGCCTATCTAACATTTTTATTGTTCACAGAACTTTTCCAGTGCATGCACATCATAAATGTTTGTTAAATGAATGCAAACAGGAAGTGCAGAAAGCTTGTGTTCTATTCCAAGTTTAGACTTCTTTTTTTTTTTTCTAAAAGAAAAGAACCTCAGAGTTACACAGTACGACAAAAATAGAACTCATTTAAATGCTTCAAAACATAGAAGTTGTCTGTACTTGAAGAATCTGCAGATGGACGCTTTGGGGGGTGGGGAGGGCTTGGGGATTGGAGGGAGAGGTGAAAACTGTGAATGTCCTTAGGATATACGTTTTCTACACTCACTTCAAAAGGAAAGAGAAACAAACCCAAGGAGGTACTGCAGAAGGCTTTCCTTCCACATAATAGATGTAAAAAAAATACAGCTGTTTAAAAAACGCCTAGGTAACAATTCTAAATTGCATTATTTCTAGGGAAACATAAGTAGGAAAACGCAGACCTTTTATGGCCAACAAGGCACAAAGAGACTTTCAAGCTGCCAATAAGCATTTCATCACTTGACTCTTGGTTTAGTTGTTCCTGGCATTGTTACAGTGTAGGATATGAAGCAAATCTGAGATTATGCATTCAGGAAATGAAATGGATTTGGGACCATAAAGCCTACAAAATGCAACTTAACATTTTCTCGATGTATTTGTTAGCTTCTTAGGAAGTTATTTCCTTTCAAAGGACTTTAATGAAACAAAGTGAACAGCATTGGAACCAACAAAACTACGAGAATGGGTGTTCTCCAAGCAACCACAACTTATAAGAAAAGTCAGTTATGTCCATTTTTTGTTTTTCTTTTTTTAATGAAAATTTGCCTATAGCCTTTGCCATCCTGCATGAGTTTGGAAAGAACTTTGGGAGTCCTGGCATCCAGTCCCCATCCTGGCTCTCTCTCCAGAGCTCAGTCTCATCATCTTTAAGCAGAAATGAGAACGCTCACATTCCCACCGCCCCCCGAAGATTGCCTGAGGGACCTCAAAGAGGGCAGAGACCAAGGGGAGACCAGGGAAGGGACAGGCCTCAAGGACAGTACCCCAGGGCTACACAGCAAATACATGCATGTGACCTGCAGGCTCTGGCCGCAGCCTCTCAAACTGTTCAGGCTTTACAGGAATCTTAGAAGTGCAAGTTCAACCCATTCTTCTCATAGTTGAAGCCACCAAGGCTCAGGGTGAGGAAGGAAAATGTATAAGAATCTGAGGCTGAGCAGAGGGCGTGATGTTTCTTAGCAAATAAGGGCACAGCAAAATCATGTCAAACCCACTCCTTGGTTCCCACTCATCAAACATTAGAGCTGTGATGTTCACCAATGGCCTTGTAGTGGGTAGACAATTAGAACTGAGGGCGATCTTTTGTAAGAACAGCCAAAGAAGTACCAGAGAGACACAGTGACCATAGACAAGGACAGCTTTCCCTGCTCCAACAGCCCAAGGATGGGGTTGTGTGACTTGTATGGGATCTATTATTGCCTAGACAAGATAGCGAGACTAGAGTGGGCAGACATAAGGTGGCTAGTTGTCAGGAAAGGCATCACTCCCTTAAATGCCCAGGACACACAGGACAGTATCACAGAATGGAACAGACTTTCTGTAAAAGAACTCTATGAACACAAAGAACCATGCTCCACAGAGCTAATCCTGTCATGTCATAACTCAAGCCTTCCTGAGTCATCTCTAATAGTAAATGGGGGCAGGGGGGCTTTCCTACTGTTGACTAGATTCCCAGAAAATATGTCTGCTTGACATGTTTTTGGATTCAGGAACTTTGCAAACATTTAGCTGCCAGAATAGTACCACTAAAGCACTCAGGAAAGCTCCCTTCCATGAGTCTGGTTCCTTATACTCCTGGGGTAAAAGATCAATCTCTCTGTCTCTCTCTGTCTCTCTCTGTCTGTCTGTCTCTCCCTCCTCTTCCTCCTCTTCTTCCTCTTGCCCTAAAAGGTTCAGGCAAGCATCAGCCCTCAGACTGTCCTCTCTTGCCCTTGTGGTCACTGAGGTTTATCTGTCTGAAACTGGCCTTCACCACAGGGTCATGGCACCCTGTCTTGCGGTCTCCCATCTCTGTGGAAAAGTGGGACTCATCCCCACCCTGAAGCAGAGTTTCCTTCCTATCTACCACTTCTATCACTGACTGACAGTGTTGCTCTAAGGGGCAGTTGGTGGCCCTGAGAAGTAGGGAGAAGAGAAAAGCAAAGCAAAGGCTCAGAAAGGCTAGATTTCCCTCTCCAGCATGGCAAAGGCTTGGGGAGACAGCTGAGGGAATAGCAGTTCCATGAATATGCTGAGACCCAAACACAGCTGGGAGGTCTAATTCGGGTGCAACCTTGACAGAGCACAGAACGCAGACAGCAGAAGGGGGCAGTCACACGTCACGAGGGTGACATAAGAAAACAAACACTTCCATCAGGATGTTTTCAGTGTTCCAGAACATAAGAAGGGATTGGGGGAGCACAGAAGAGAGGGAGAAGGAGAAGGGGGTGCGAGTGCACTTGGGGGGCTGCACATGATGGGCAAAAGCAAAGCCTGAAATGGACATCCCAGGCCTGCTGCCCCCTAGAACCCCTCAGAGACCAGGTGGTAGGGAGGAGTGCTCCTTGGGCCTAAGAATAGGATTGAGAGCCCCCTATGCCTGAGGTGATGTAGCAAAGCTTCCTAAGCTTTCTAAGTCTCAGTCTCACAAAGCATCTTCTGTGTGCCTCCTGTGTGCCAGACGCCGTGCTAGGCACTAGGGACACAGAGGCAGGCAAGGAAGGGTGGCAGCGGGGTCCTTGCTCAGGAGCTTAGTGCTAGGGGACAGTGAGTCAGTCTTCCCCCACCTTTACCCTCCCGAGATGGGAATCAGGCAGGACAGGCTGTCAAAAGCCCCAAGGTGGGAAGCAGCACCCAGGGATTTGGGAATGAAAGAAAAGCAGAGGGGCGGGGGCTGGAATGCAGAGAGTGAGGGAAGGGGCAAGATGAGGCAGGGAGGTGGTTCTCTGTGGCTTGCAGCAGGGAGATGACAGATGGGATTGAAGGTAACAGGACTGTCTAGCTGCAGAGTGGATGGGAGGCCCACACTCAAGAAGACACACTGATGGGTTACTCAGGCAGGGGCAGAGGAGTTAAGAGAAGGGGCCACCATCTTCGCCCATGGGGGCTAACACTGACCCCCTAGCACCTGTAGGGCTGCAGTCTGGGATAAATGAGGTAAGGCTGAGGCAAGCCCATCTACTCTGGTGTTGACTTGAGGAAGGAGGGCAACAGTGTCTGGTAGGAGGAGTGATCTGGCTTCGAGGAGACACAGACCAGGAATCCTCTGCTGCTGTTGAATATGCCAGCTCTGAGCACTTCTGAAAATGACAAATCAGTGCAAGAGATAATTTGATAATCAAAACAATTAATCCTCAGGATAATGATGGAGATGCTTGCCACTTACAGATGCTCTCATTGCAATCACTCCCAGCCCATTCTTGCCCATTGCGATTCCCTTTTATCTGCCACTTGAAGGAGCCACACCATTAATGTGACACTTGTGTCCACTTGTTAATAAAGCATCTTATAAATGTGACTTGAGCCAAAGGAAGGAGGTCAAGGCCTGGGGACTCCCAACCAAAATGGCCAATTTGATCCTTTGAGTTTAAATTTTAACGCAGAAATTCACATTCAGCCCATTCACAGACGTTTATAAAACAGGTGAGAGAGGAAACCTATACAATATGATCCTACCATAAACGCATTCCTCCAGTCCTACAGTGTCTCTGCTCACAACCTCTCAGATTTTTCTTTCTTTTCATTCCCAGTAACACTGACCTAGCCCAGTCAATCACCCGTAAGTATTCCCCGGATACTCATTATCTGCAAAGCCATGTGCCCTGTGCTAAGGCAGCAGGGACACAGGGTCAGAGCGGTCCCTGCCTTTGACTCTAAGAAGACAGACAAAGCTCACCACTCAGACCCACTCTTCACCAAAAGATACAATCTCATCCAGAAAGGACAGTGACAGGAGACAAACTGGCCTCGTGCGGTTCTGGGTACCTGCACCCATTCAACATTCCCCCTCCTGTAACGTCCCTGCCCCCCTGTAGGATGGGCACACTCCCTGAACATGGTAGTGTAAGAAGAGGTGACGAATGAGGTGCTGCTGTCTGGTTGGGAGATAGAAGGTGCGTTGGTGAGGATGAAGTGCAGGACCTGAACTGAACCAAACCATGACCATGGCTGCGATGTGTGGCTCAGAGCCTCTGGTGCACTCCTATCCCCTGCTCCTGCTCCTTTTCTCTGGTCCCCCTGCCCTCCCCGCTGCCTCTCGTTTTTCTCATATAAAATAGGCCTATTTATCTTACAATATATTTTAAAATTTAAAAAAGATAATGCTTGTAAAGCTCTCACCAAAATGCTTAACATTCAGTAATAGGCAGTTGTCCCTACTTGTGCGTAGCGCAGCTGCCCTGCCATCTTTCTTGTGTTCTCTGAAAGAGGCAATGAGCATTTCCTTCACTGACATGGGACTTAAGACTCAACTTCTCCAAGAGACCAGCCTTGACAGACTGGATGTGCCCAGCTCTCCTTCCAGCCCTCGGCATCCCCGATGCAGTTCTGGTTTTTTCAGGCACTTGGTTACAGGTGCTTTGGATTGTTCTAGATAATCCTAAATGTAATCCGCTGATGGTTTCTAAGACCAATGATCACACGGGCCACACCTCTGGCACCGCTAACACTGTGCCTTGAGGAACACTGAGTACCCAGATGGAGAAAACATGCTTACCCTAATGTTCCAAATATTAAATGGATAAAATTATCCAAGTAATTTTCCTTTTTCAGATTGAAGCAATTAAAACAGAACTGGAAAACTGTGAATAAACAATGATTATATCTGTTTAGAGGCACCCAGAGTAGATTTTGAGCATTTTATAACTCCCCATTCCCCACCCCCACTGCCCATAAACAATCCCATTTCTCTGTTCCTCCCCACAAACTTCCTCATTACAGTAAATGACATAACTGCCCACCTACTTCTCTATCTAGAAAGCTGGAGTCACCCTGCCCCCTCCTTTTCTCTCCCCCTCCATCCCGTCCCACTGATGTCAGGTGAGAGTGCCCCTCTCAGACCTGCTTGCCCCTCTCCGATGGCCCTGTGGCCACCATCACTTTTCCCTGACCACTGCAGCTGTGTCCCAGCTGCTCTCCTGCCTCCCCTCCACCTGGTCACGTAGTGCGTCCTACAACTCACCAGGAAGACCCTTCAGTGCCTTTCCACATACTCAGAGGAGACCCACATATTCACCTCCCAGCCTGCGCTCTGCCTCTGTGGATCTGCAGGCGCATCACTAGCTCTCGTAACAATGGCTGGCAGGCTGCCCCCACCCACCACCTTGCTCGGCCTCTTCTTCAGGTCTCAAATCCACCTCAGTTCGTTCCCATCCCAGCCCAAATGCTCTTCTTCGTCTCCCCCACGCTGTGGGTTTTCCGTGTCATCATACATCTTCATGGCGTTAGTTTCCTTGCTGTTGGCCCACATTTCTCACTGAACTGTAAGCGGCATGAGAGGCTGGATCCTGGGTGTCTTGCTCCTTATTAAATACCCAGCAGGCAATCAGTAAGTGTCCACTCAGGGTATAAAGATAGAAAGGGCCCTTACAGGTAGGGGGGCCTCCCAGAGCATTTAGACGGCCAGTTTCCACAGGCAGCCCTCATCTTCTTTAGACAGTTCTTGCCACAGAATTCTTGGTCGACACTTACTGAATGACTGAAGAAACAAGTGAAAAAGCAGTTGCCTATCGAAGCTCCATATATCACCAGTACTATAGATTTAAACAAGTCATTTAGCTTCTCTGAAACAGATTCATCCTGCATAGAAACAGCAAGAACTATCTGCCCTGCCGGCCTCACAAAAACACTGGAAGGATGCTCTTGACTCAGCTCTGAAATACACACTGCCTTTTAAAAAAGCAAAGATATTATGATTCTTATCCTGGGTATTTGAACATTGCTGTGCAGTGTGCCTGGTCCAGCCTGGTTCTGTCGGGCAGGGTCATGGGTCCTACTTATACCTACTTCAGCCTGTGCCCAGAGAGTAAGCAAACCCTTTACAAAATCCAGGTGGCCTCAATAAAATGTACAGACTACCATTAAAATGCTTTAAATTTTAAAAATTTAAAAATGGTAAAGAAAAAAAAAAACCCAAGAAGTAAAGAAATAAAAATTGGGACATGCTCAATAAAAGCAATTGGAAAGGAAAGAAAAGATATTTTTAAAACCTTGGCCATTTTTCTTGCAACTTTCAAAACCCAGTACTTCTTGTCAGGGGATTTTCCATGGCGCAGCTTTCATGAGATGACAAATTTTACAGAGAGAGCAGTAGCACATGAGCTTGTTTTACGCATCTGGTTAACGTTACAATTTAAATCTCCAGTTAAAATTTCATTTTCTAAAAATTTCAACTTTAAATATTCCTATGTGAGAACAGCAAAAACAAAATGAGCAATTTGAGATTCCCTCTAAGTTTTCAGTTTTCAGGAATACTTGTTAATTGGAGAAGCAGGCTGCTTACATCCCTGATTTGCAAACATCTTTACTATTTGAAACAGAGTTCTATGACAGAAGCCCATTTACTTGTACAAAATACCATGAAGCCACTATAGTAAACAAATGCAGCACAGCATCAGATCATCTTGTAAATCCATTAAAAGCAAAGTAACACTCTTTCTCATGCTCACAAAACATACAGACTTAATTAACCGATGGAAATTATATTCATGGCATGATTGCCACAGATGCACCAGCCAGTTAAGGTGCCTCCCATACCAAGGCTCACAATGTAAACTGCAGGTAAGGGGAGAGGCTGCCCTGGACAGGCAGATAAGCCTATTGTTGTCACTGTTATGTCTTTTTTAAGTGCTCAGAACAAATCCTACATTTCTGAGGACCTCAAGATGATCCTGCAGCCCTCAGACAATGTGTGAGGACCCCTATACCCTGTGCACAGCTATGCTGTATCTCCTAAGGATGGATAAATACTAACCCAGCAGAGAGTGTCAAGATGATGCTTTATGACCACATATCTTCTTCAGGAAAGGAGGACCGAGGAAAATGTGATTTTCTTGAAAGCCAAGCAAACACCCTGCAACAGAAGAAGGCTGACGTCTATTTGAGATTTTAAAAATTAAGCTCTTAAAATACGCCCACAAAGGGTATGTTATTCAGACACTTTGAACTTCAGATTTAACTTTTTCACTCTCTTTAGCTTGAAAGCACTGACTAAACAGGGATGTGAATTTCACACCAACCCCTAGAACCAATGCAAATTTGGGGATTCTTAGGGGAAGCAGATTTCAGGTGCAAGGAGCTCCAGAGTATGTCCAGAAACTCTCCACGGAGTTCAAGTCCAGGAGGAAGCTGATTCTGTGGACTTTAGGCAGAGAGTCCCAGAACTGCAACTTGACCACAGTGGGCAAAGGAAATCCACACCTACCTTCTGCATTAATCCCCCCACCAAGCACCCCGACCAGCAGAATGAAGAAGCAAGTCAGCCGCTAAATGCCTGGTGAACTCCAGTGGGAAGAAGGAGCAGGGTCACCTCGGAGGCAGGAAGAGGGATGCATGAGAAGGCTGGTACCTGCCCTACCAGAAGGGGTGACACAGGTCTGCAGATTTCACAGGATGCAGCCAGGAAGAGACTGCTCCTGAGGAAGGGTCCATCTCTACCAGGAAGCAGAAGGCATGATCCTCCAGCCCAGGGACCTTGTAATTGGGAGGAGCAGGGGGTGGGAGGAGGCATGGTGGGAAGAGAAAGCACCTTGGCTGCCGGTCAGGAGGCTGCTCACACCTGGGTTCTGCCATCTTCCTTCAGTTCCTGCCTGGTTCACGGATTCTTACCTAACAACAACAACAACTATGATGTTAACAGATCTGACTTCTGGCTACACGCTGAGCCACTGGAAGGCAGTCTGTACAGGAGAACTGCTGTGATCTGGGGCTGTGTCCCAGCTCCACCCTTTACCATCTGGGAGACCTTGGGCAAGTCAGCCTGTAAATTATTGACACAAATAATGTCACCTCATAGGGTAGCTATGAGATTCAAGGGCTCAATGCTCACCAAGGGCATAGAGTAAAGACTCAGTAGCCACTGCAAGTAGATACTACTGTTTTCTTTTACTTTGGATTTTCTTTAATCCTTACAGATTCACAAAGAAACTGACATCTAAGACCATGAGGAAACCTAACAGTGGGTAGGAGAGACACAAGACCAGAGATGTGCCACTCGGGTCTCTCCAGGGCTTTGCTGAACCAAGTCAGTCCCAGGAGAACCAGCCAGCTGACCCACACCACACCTATAACCTCTCGAAAATGTCATGTCACCCTCTTGGATGACATCCATAGCCTCCTGGATGAAATCCACACCCCTGGCACAATAGCCAGGGCCGGAGTTCAAGGATTCTGCGTCCTTTGTTTTTCCGGAAAGGGGCAGAGAAAGAATAAACATAAATTTTGGTCACAAAGAGTCAAGTTCAAATTTTGGTCTCTAAGTTATTATTTATATGTCCTTCCAGAAGCTGCATAAAAATTCTAAGTCTCCACATCTGTGCTTACAAAATGATACTAACTAACACTTGGCAATTCTTTAGGCCAGGTGAGGCACGCCGTGAGGAGCAGGCCCTGATATAACTGCTCCCCTCCTGCCTGTTTCAACCTCATACAAAGCCTAGCTCCCGGTGCTCCTCAGACTGTTCTCCGCCCTTACACATAATGTTCCCAGGGCCTCACTCATCCCCCACATGCTCTCCTGCTCTCCTCTCCTGCCTGGTAAATTATGTGTCTCTTTTGAGATTCTTTCAGTATGACCTCCTCTGGAAAGGTCTTCCCTCAGGCTCTCTGGGAGTCCCCAGAGCATGAGTCATTGCAGATTTCGTCAACCCATCTCATAAGTTCATTTTGTTTCTACCTCCCGCACTGGACTGTGTCCCTAGGGGGTGTGATCAGCATCTCCTACCTAGGATCCCAGTTCCTAGTACCTCATGGGTACTCATTGTATGTTTGGCAGCATGCAAATGGGAATAAATGACTCAAGATCTAATTTAGAGAATTAAAATACACAGAGAAAAGCAAGGATCTGATTGGAGTTTCAAAGCTGAAAGGAATACTCATATGGATCTTATCCATGGCCTTCATTCTATATGAGGAGGTGTCACCAGAGATTTACTGACTACCCAGGATGGTAGAGGCAGGAGATGCTTTCCCTGGCAGGCTCCTTGGACTTATAACTGTCAAGTAACAGTCATACACTTACAGGGGCTCAGCTCAGGGGACAGGCTTAGTGATGGATATGACAGGATACACCAGTGTGATGACTTGCTTAGACTTGAGAATCTTGTTTCTCTGAGCAGTCCCAAGAACACACCCGTGATGATCACATAGGGACCCAAGGCCACTCATTCAATAAATCACCAAACAATAACCAACAGGGAGTGGAACATGGACACAGCTACCTTATTTCCCAAACACTGAAATGGAAGAAGACCCAAAGGACACTGACTTGAGACACATTACGCTAGAGACTTTTGTCTTTCAAAAAAAATCAGAAATAGGGGAGAGATAGGTGTCAATTGTTAATTATAATTTTTAAGAAGGTTTGGCCTTTTAGGATTCAGTCACTGGGGCTTTGCACAACTCTGCCAAAGACTCAAAATCAATATGGGAGAAGCATATGTTTCTGGACAGGACAAGAATAGCCATAAAACCTGGACAAAATGAAAATAAAAACCTAACCACATAAACAAATGGGGAAATCTAAAGAACATTTTGGCTAAGGCTTGTAAAGGAAATTTTTAAATAAAAGGAAAGATGACAGCATGGTAAGGGAAATCATATTCCAAACTTTCTTGCTCCTATACATCCTCATGGAAACATTTCCACAAACAAAACTGCCCCCCTGGGGCGAGTCTGGGCCATTGGCTAAGCACAAAGCACAGAGAGAAGTTGACTGACTTGTTCCTTTTGCGATACTCCAGTACCACAAGCCTCTCCTGGAGCTAGAGCTCCCAACTGCAGAAGTTTACAGCTGCCCAGGGGTTATGGCCTCCAGTTCAAGTCTACAAACCCAACATCTGTATTATTTGTATATGAACCCAATCCTCTCACTTATATTAGATTCACTCTCCAGAATTTTACTTTAGTGTACAATTTTCAAAGGGAAGGTTTCTGTCCACAGTTTCATTCTGTTATGTTTGCACCCCAAATTCAAAGATTTGGGTACAGATTACAAAGAGAACACATGCAATTTAAAGCCCTCTATGTACACACACACACACACACATACATGCATGTATATATAACACAGCATGGATGCTAAGTATAATGCAAAAGAGCTGTATCTGCAAATTCCTTGAGCTATTTTTCTTGTATTGTAATAATGGTAGGAACAATACAAATCTCCCATGTAGCAGAAGGATTCTAGGAATTAGCTGGTAATGATCACAAAATATTTTAAAGGGCTGTGTCCCTACCGGTCTGACCGTCATGATTATTACTGTGAGCTTACGCTCATTTTGACATTGCCCTCCTGTGATTTTACATAAAAGGAAACAGGTTGCCAGTCTGTAGAAAAACAAGTTGAAGAGCAGATTTTTATTTAAGTTTGAGGGTTTTTCTCTTATGAAGATGAACTTCATGGACAAATAATGCACTGCCTGAGGCTCCTAGTCAGACACTGTACATTAGAACTGATGCTTTGTAAGGCATTGCCAGCTCTTGCAAAGCACAAGACCTGCATGCAACGCTTATGGAGTATCAGCAGGGGGAGAAAACAATATTCCTAAAAAATGAGTTGATTAAAGAAGGCCTGACATGGCAGAGTTTGCTTTGCTTCTGTGTGACAACTAGCTGTATTTGGTTTCTCCTGCAGGAAAAGTGCATTAAAAATGTTGCCCAGAGAGAAAAACATGATTAAACAACAAAATGCAATCGGCATGCCATGGCAGCCAGACTTAGGTCTTTCACTTATATACTAACTTGTCTTGCTTGGATTCATTTTCAAGATCAATAGGTGTCATCAAATTCAGAAGTGAGAATAAAGCAAAATGTTCACACTGAGAGTAACAGTTCAGGACAGTTAAGCTGGGGCACTGGAGGGCTGTGAAGAGAGTGTGGATCAGCTTGAATATAAGGTGGATCATTTTAAGGGAGAAACAATGGATGAGTTACAGATACTGGAATGTTCTGCACTCTTGCTAGGTATCCTTACTCTGTTCAGGCATTCAAATCAAACATCTCCAGCTGGTTACTACCAGAGGCCAAGTTTATATTTCAACATAATTTCTCAGAAAATCTCAACTCTTAGAATTGAAGAAGATAGTGCACTTTTTTGTTAGCCTTCTTCACAGGAGGTAGCATCCATAGGAATGTCAGGTGCCAAGAACTGATCAAATTATAAAAAAAACTTTTTGTCTTGCTTAGTTAACTCATGGAGAGTCACACTGAGCTTAAATCATGGCTAGTTTTAAGAGGGTAGAAAAGTAGTCCTCAGTATTCAACACAGTTTCCATAACACCTCTTCATAGTATTCCCCTTAACCAGCATCCTCTTTGTGAAGAATGCTTCATCAACATATGTAGAATGGACATAGGTATTACAGAAAACAGGTGGTCAAATCTCTGTAGGATGCTGCTTCATGGCAAACTCATTATCCATTTAGTCAATTCATATTTATTGAGCCCCACCGTGTGCCAAGCCCAGGTCTAAGGGTCGGTGCTGAAGCAATGAGTAGACAGATAAGGTCCTCGCCCTCACTGAGCTCCAATAAATGAGCAACAGATCCAGATGCATTGGACTAGTTCAATGACAAGATGAAAATTAGTGGGTGCAACCAGTTGCTGCAATGTGAAATTAAAAAGATAAGAGAAAAAACACCAGGGCGTGGCCAGATTGGACTTGCTCAAGTCCAGGAAAACTTAGCAGAACATGTAAACCTGATTGTTTCACAGCTTTTCAAGAGCAGTGAGATAAAAGCAATTTAAATAGCACATTAAAATCACATACCGTCAAAAGAAATACCAATACAACAGAAGACTTTAAGGATATACACAAGTGAATAGTGCTTTAAGGAGCTGTGTCACCAAGCTTAAGAGCAGAGAAGTACAAAATAGAGAAACACACATCATGAATTAGCACCAAAAGAAGGGATAGTCTTGTTGGAATGCAAGGTCAAGAAATAAAATTGTCCCTTATTCCCATTGCCTGTGCTGGGGAGACACTGTCATGACCCAGTGGGACATAGTCAACCTTCAGAATGTCCCTCTGTACTTCTTGCTCACCTGTGAATCATTTTTAGGAAGATTTGTTCCTGTCTTGAATCTCCTGCTCCGCACACATAGAGGCAATGCTATTAAGTGCATTAGGTTCACACAGAAAGACAAAGCAGAAGCCATTCATCATCCACCATCCACCACCCGCCATTCACAGTGGATTTAGAGACACTGAGACTGAGTGGGAAGTGTGATGCTCTAGAGGTTGTCCAGCCCAGGGCTTTCCATGAGGCCTACACCCTCCTCCAGCAGCATCAGAGGTGTCCAGAGTGTTTGTTCTCTGCTGCCCCACTGTTTAGGGGAAAGGCTTCTGGAACTGGGTGAGAAGAGCTGGAGATGATGGGCATCTTGCCATGACCTGGTCAGTCCTGCCCTAATGCCAGTGAAGGTCTCAGTGAGACCTTCAGTGGTTATACCCCTAGTAAAACCATTCTGCCTGAGATGACTCTTTCTGCCTGATTTCTATTCTTTGGCTTATATAGGGTGATAGACACTCCCCTCACCTTTGGAGCAGGGGCTTGCAGAATGTGCAGTGTTAGCCAGGGTCCCCGTCAAGCTGGTTCTAACTCACTTAGGCCCTGGACTCCTTCATCCTATGCATGGTGCAAGGTCAGATCCAAACATGACCATCAGTAGAAGCTCTGGCATATTGGATCAGGCCCAAGGGACTTTGCGTCTTATCTGTATTTACATTCCCACCCAACCTAGGTAATTGCTATGAATAAAAATAAATGAACAGCTAAACAAACAGAAGTGTGCTTTGGCCAGGGAAGGGAGCAACAGGAATGAAAATGGCGTCTTCTTTGATAAGGAGACTGGGGTCTCCTGTAACAGCCGTGAGACATTCCCCAGACACAAGCATACTCTGGCTCAATAGATATAATAACTGAGCAGTACTAACTAAGTTCCTACCAGTTGCAAGGAGTTGTGCTGAAAGCTATATGGTTACAGCAAAACAAAACAAAACAAAACTAAGTTGGAGCTCTCAAAAGACCAGCAGCCTGTGAAGGGAAAAAGCCAAAAATTCAGCATCAGCTAAGCCCCTAGTCCCCACTCAGCCTGAGGAAAAGCCAGCCCTCAGCTGCCATCTGGAGGCAGATGCACGGGCTGAGAGGTGTCCCGCTTGGGGTTTTTAGTACAGAACAGAACCACAGGCCCTAAGACTGCCCTAGCAAAGAGCCAGTGAGCCTATGGCCCCAGATCATCGCAGCTCTCAGATGTCCTTTGTCCCACCAAGTCTGAGGTTGGGATATCAATTACAGCCCATTTGGCCCTGCCACCTGTGAACTTTGAGTTCTGCCTGTTGTATAAGTTCTGTCTGCCTATTGTGACAGGGTCACTGTCATTTCTTATATTACAAGCTATCAGTAGTTCTCAAGAGTTTTGAGATTGGACACCTGCCTCTGGGCATGCCCTCTGAACCTGGCTCTACAGTGGATCAGGAGCAACTCTACAGGACCCATCAAATATCTGTAGTTGTTTATAATCTAGTAAGAGAGAGGTGGGTGGGTGTATATGTATGTATAGACGGATGGATGGATGGATAGATATAAACACTTCCAAGCATTATGTGATACTATGATTTAAATGTATTTCTCTTTAAGTTCAAGTGTTAGAAATTTAATCTAATGCAGCAGTGCTGAAGCTGGGACCTTTGGCAGATAACTGGGTCACAAGAACTCTGTTCTTATGAATGGATTTAATTACTCATGGGCTGATGAATTTTGGGAGAACTTACTTTGTTATAAAATTATGCACTCCCTGGCTTGCTCTCTGTCTTTCAGAAGATGCCCTCTACATAGCTTTCCCTCCTCTAGCAAGATGACCTTCATCAGATGTCAAGCAGATGTGGGTGTCATACTTTCGGACTTCCCAGGCTCCAGAGCCATGATCAGGTAAGTTTGTATTTTTGTAAATTACCTATTCTGTGGTACTTGGTTATTGTTACAGGAAACAGACTAAGGCAGGAGGTATCGATGCAATGAGAATGGTGCAAAAAAAAAAAGACAATAAAGTAATATCGAAATTGAGTCAAGTTCACTTCCCCTCAACTGGAGGAAATGAAGTGATACCCATTTGTAGTAGGTATTTACAAGAGCAAATTTATAAAAAGTATATTTCTACAGTGGGAGGATGTAGAGTTTTGGTAGGAGGGTATTTTGGGAAGAGGCACATAATCAGAGAAATAAGTCTAGGTATAGGAGCACATCCTCATGAAGCAGAGGGCCTGGGCATACAGGGTCAGACCAGGAAGGTGGGTGGGGCTTTCCTCTGACCATTGTTTCACCGTACAACTGGTTACATTACATGTGCAAACCATTCACCTTTGCTCACCTTCTTCCTAATTCACTCTTCCTTTTTGGTGCTTGCTTCCAAAGAAAAGGAAGGAAAAGAAGATAAAAACATCACTGTAAGTGGTGCAAGTTTGGCCTCACTTCTCTAGAGATTACCTAAATAAAATACAATAAAAATACCAATTGTCTTTCTATGTTTTGCATGGAAAAATACGAGGGAGTGTTGGAATACCACGGACATAAGTATATATAGAATTTGTGAGCTGAATATGACCTTTAGATGACATAGGTTTTTCTGAACTAAAAGAAAATAATGCTTTGATTGAAGAGAACAAAGTGGGCTTTTCATCAGTTTGTTTCAACTTACTTTGGTGACTATTTCTTCTTTTTTATTTTAAAGAGAAAAAAGACAATGACAAAATAACAACAAAGATACAAACAAAACAACACAAAAACCATAAAAACAATACAGAATTTCAGATGATAGGAATTAACAGTGATTGTCGTATTACATATTGTTATCTTTAATGAAGTTCTTCAGATTAACAGATGTAAGAATGTAAGATTGATCAAATAATTAAAGAGAATAAAAAGTCATAAAAGCAATTAGAAATAATACAGAGTTTCACTAAACAAGATGGTAGGAATTCAACAATGGTTGTTAAATTCTGACTATTTCTTCTAAAAAAACAACGTATCAATAAACCATGCAAAACAATTTTTAAAAACTGATCAAATTTTTCAAGATTGTAGAATGAGGAATATATAATATTTATGCTTTTCTTGCTGTAATATAAAGATACTCTATTATGTCTCATGAAAAGGATGGAAAAGCCTGTTCAAACCTGCCATGAGCACTAACTGAGAATGAGGAGCACCTCATAAGTACTTGGGACAGCCTAGGACATTCTGATGACCAGAATGACCATACAGTTGTACCCTCAGATTGGGATTTTTCTTAAAACCTTTTCCTTTTTAAAAGGACCTTCAGGGTTTTTAAAGAAATGATGGCATCTTTACAAGCCATGGTATTCCACAGGTATTGGAGTAGGAGCTGGGATCTTCCCAGCACAGGGGACAAGCAGGTGTAGCAGCTGAAAAGAAGTCATACACCTCACCCAAAACTGTAAGCTACCTAGCATCTCTATGCACAGGTGATTGGAAAAGATGTTGGGTAAAATATTCTCCTTCCCTAAGACTTCCTTTTTCTCCCCCTGAACACAGTATAACCATATCTTGTCAAACAGATCATTTGGTTTCGTCTTTTGAGATGGGCTCTTGCTATGTTGCCTAGGATGGTCTTGAATTCCACGGGTTCAAGAGATTCTCCTTCAGCCTTTTGAGTCAAAAGGACTGCAGGCATGTGCCATTGTTCTCAGCAGGTGTTCTTTGCTCTTAACAGCAACCTGTGACATAAGTAGGTAGCCCTCCCACATCTGTACATAAGCCAAGTTCACTCAATTCCCTGAAGAGTCCTGGAGGTTTCTCCTTTCCTCTTAACTTTTTGTGGGCAGAATCTGATCTGACAAGGACCTGTGGACTTTGACCCCTGGATTTAGAAAGTCCAGCTTTATAAGTTCTACACTGAATCACAAAAGTCCTTCCAAATCAAACCATCCCTGAGCTTCCGGCTCTACTCTGGCCAGGAAGGAGGAATGGCAAAGCATCCCTATGGGCCAGTGAAGCCCAGTGCATAGCTTTCTTCTGTATACACGCTGCTTTGTACACATCTGGGGTCTTAGCTACTTTCCTCATCACTGAGATGAGATACTAGACATTGAAAATTAAAGAAGGAGAGGTCTTAAGTCTTAAGACATTTCCATCCATAGTCAGCTGGTTCCAAGGCAGGGAGGCATAGCAGAGGGGGATCACAGAAGATGTTTGCACATGGCAGTGCAGTGGGAAGAAGAGAGGGACCAAGGGAGGAGGGGGGGAGATGGACCCTTCCAGGCTATGCCCCCAGTGACCCACCCTCCTAACCAGGCTTCACTTCCGCTTAGCTATAAACTCACATATGAGCACAAAGGCTTTGGAGGAGACATCAGATATAAAAGTTAACATCGGGGAATGGCTGCATTCTCTCCTTTGACATGCCTGATAACAACCTGCATAGGTTCAAAGATGGCCCTCCACTGAGGGCTAAGTGTGTGAAGCCAGTTTCCCCAAAGACTGTGAGATATAACCAATGTGTTGAAGAAAGAGTTAGAAACATAAAACAGTAGCAGAGGTTTATACTCTACTTCTGATGTGCTAGTCATGGTTCTAAGAGCTTTACATGGTTCTAAGAGCTTTATGTGTAAAGCTTAATTATCAAAATCATCCTATTAAAAAGGCCTAATCCAATTGGTTAATGGCAGAACTGGGACCCAAGAGCAGGAAGGTGGACTCCAGAGTCCATGTTCCTGAATCACAGTGCCATGCTGCCTCTGGTAGATGGGCTCTAGGAGAGAGGATGGGGTAGGGAGATTTATAGCCCTATGCAATGGGATGATGCTATGTATCTTTGTAGACCACCCCTGGTGCTACTGTGCTGGAGTCTCATGGGTCTACTGAGGAGCCTTCATAATTCATAATGTATGTACATACATATGTATATGTAGGTACATTTACATAGAGTTGATTTTGCATGATCAAACTGATCTTTTGTGAAATGATATGACAACAATCTTCCATTTTGAATTTTCCTGTAGCACTTATTAAATTATTAAATACAATGGGTATTTGCCTAGCATGCACTATTCTTTTTGCCCAGGAACTATTCTGAGTGTTAGACAGAGATAAATTTCCCACTAGCTGATGTTTGGAGAGTTAGTAATGACATCTGTCATCAGAAGTCATGGTTTCCTTCGTAGAAACTCTAGGAATTCTTTTACCATCTTGTGACTGGATGAGGCTGGCAAAAACCAATTCCATCAAAGCAAGTAACCTCCACCCATGAAAACTCATTTCTAGCAAAACAATGAGAAGTGTTGGTAAAATTCTAGTTCTTAGATTCAATGGTGAGTGTGCTTGTTTGTTTTATTATTATGCTTCATAATTTACATATATGTTATCAACATAATAAAACTCTAATCTATAATTGTCCAGTGTTTCTTCATCATGATTACTTCTGTGTAGCAGTTACTGAAGACTTAACATGTGCAAATGCTTGAACCTATGTTTAATACTCAGTTCTTCAGTGGCATGCTCCTAAATTAGGAACTTATCAATCAGAATGTGCTAGACTTTAATTACCTAGTAGCTTTGCACTAAAGACAAATTTATTTAAATATACAAATATATTAAAGGAACAGAAAAGGGATTTAATTAAATCTACTAGGATAAAAAAAATCACAGCACCAAAACTCAATAGGAAATTGTTAATTATTTTGCATATGTCAAAAGAGAGTTAACATCAATAATATGAAATTCCAAATGTATTAATGAAAAACGTTGGAGAATCCTTTCATACTTTTTTTTGTTCCAGTAACATAAATAATTGACATAAATCCTAGAGCAGTGGTGGTGAATCTATGGCACACCTGCCGCAGAGGGCATGCAAAACCCTCTCTGGCAGCTCAGGAGCCAAGTGGCATCAGCAGCTGAGCATTGGATAACAGTTGTTTTTTGTCTAAACTAAAACCCCAGTATTTAGGTTTAATTGCAGTGTTAAACTTTGTGATAAATATGTGGGTTTGGGTTGCAGTTTGGGCATTGGGTCTATAAAAGATTCGCTATCACTGTCTTAGAGGCAAAACACAGTGTTACAACTTCTCAAATGTAAATAAATATTATAGCCACATGACCCACAGCTACACTGTAGTTCCACATACCAGAGGTCTGAAACAAAAGTTGCAAACAGCTATTTGAAAATTTACATTTACTTTAATCCACAGTATCTCCCTTTTGAAGATTCACGATGTCAAGGCCCCAGGTCTCTACCCACGTGGACTGAGCAGCAGCCTTGGCTGTGCATTTCTGTCCCACAGCTGGATCCTGCACCTGTACTGTCTGCTGTGCAATAGAGGGACCTAGGGGGCAGGAGCACACCTGGAAAGGGAGACAAGCTCCTACCCAGGGGGTCCCTTTACCACTAGCAGCGTGAGCAGGGGAGTGACAGACCTGCTCATCTTTATTCCCACATGTTAGTGAAACAGGGCAGACAAAACCACTACCTCTCTTCAGCAAGACCACTCCTGAGAAACTGATGCATCCAAACAGCAATCAAGGGGAAGGCTTATGCTGTTCACGTGTTAGTTTCACTGGTAATCTGCTTAGCCACTGAGAGATGTAAAGTATGACAACAAATGTTCCTTTGAGAATATGCAGTGTCCCTGCTACACCAGTATCCAGAGGCAGGTGTGCTTGGGTGACGACTGGGATTTATCATCTCCTGGGTGAATCAGCCCAGAGACTGACCCACACCGAGTGGTGCCGCAGCCCTCTAGCAGAGCTCCTGTGAGTTCTGTTCTCCTCCGCACTGTTCTAGGGCTCTTTCCCCGTCACAGCCCTTCCCTCTTGGTAACTTGAGAGTTGGTGGATTCCGCCCAGAGCAGTGTTTTTCCAAACTTTTTGAAATGTTGATGCTTGTACTTGTTTTTCTGATGTGAGGTTTCGTTTCCTTACCATCCCGTAAGTGCTACATAGCATAGAATTATTCAATAGGATAGAAAATCTTCCAGGAGTTAGTCCTAATGCTCAAAAGTGGAAACAGACCAATATCCATCAGCGTATGAATGTATAAACTCAAGGTGGCAAATCCATAGAATAGGCTATAAGAGGCTATATGAAGTACCAACAGGTGCTACAAAATGGGAGAGCCTTGAAAACACTATGCTAAACGAAAGAAGCACGCACAAAAGGCCACATAATATGGGAGTCCATTTATAAAAAGTGTCCAGAACAGGCAGATCTATAGAGACAGAAAGTGTATTAGTGGCTGTCTAGGGCTAGAGGGGATAGGACATGGAGAATGACTGCGGGTGGGTATAGGGTTTCTTTCTGGGGTGATGAAAATATTCTGATTTAGAAAGTAATGGTGATGGCTGCACAACTCTGAATATATTAAAAGCCACTGAACCGTGCACCCTAAAATGGTGAGTCTTTTGGTTTTTTTTTTTTTTGTGGTACTGGGGATTGAACTCAGGACCCTGCGCTTGCTAGGCAAGCGCTTATTCCACTGAGCTATATCCCCAGCCCTCTTTTGGTATGTGAATTACAATGTATCAACAAAGCCAATGGGAAAAAGAACCCTTACAATGCAAGAATTTTGTGATCTCTCAAAATAAATGGAAAAGTGCTGAAGTATTTCTAAGTCAGAGGTGGCGGACTATGCCTTATGGGATTTGCAAATTCAAACAGGAGAAGCAAAGCTGAGTATTATGCAACAGACAGGGGTTGGGGTTTTGACCACTTGGAAAACCAGTCCAGTTCAGATAGGGCGGCCAGTTCATACTCCCAGCAATTATCTCACCTCAGGCCCAGTAGTGCTAGGTATTCATACTTTTCAGGAAAAAGAAAATCTAAATTTTATTATTTTTATTTTTAGTTCCTTTATTTCCAAATCTCTTATAACAAACATAATTTACTTGGTTTGACATAAAAAAAAAATCTAAATTTTAGCTGAAAATTTTCTATTTGGTTTTGGTAACAAATTCATTTTTTCCTCAGTAACTCATATGTAACTCCTACCTGTTACTGCTCAGCCAAGAAATATTCCCTGAATGCCTACTGTTTTCTAGGTAGAGCCCTAAGCCCTGGAATACAGCAATGACCAGAGCTTTAACAAATAGGCTCACATTCTGTCAATGGGGATGATGTTACCACAGAGCAGATGCCATGGTTCAGTACTCACTGGGTTGTCCCAAGAGTGTAGCCCCTGAGGCCCTGTTGCCCTGGGAACCAGTATTGCTGGCAGATAGGTGCCTTCATGTAGGTAGATGCAAATACCTTCACTGAAATGGCTGTGGGTTAAGTTGGGATAGGACAAACTCCCAGGCTTCAAGCCAAGCCACTGAATATTTCTTCCCACCACTCCCTACATGCCCAAGTTAGACCTTGGGAGAGAGGGGGGGCGGAGAGAGGCCAATCTGCCACAGGGATAGAATATCTTTGTGCCTTCTGTCTTAACAAGAGCCTTCTCACACCTCATAGAAGACCATGCTTGGGAAATTTCTGTTTTTCTTTTTCTCCTTGCTAAATAGAACAGCATTAAATGTCCAGATGCCATGGTTCACAACCACTCCTCCAGGATAGAAAGGTTCTAAGTATCCCGTTTGATTTCTTTTTACAATTTTTGTAGTTTCCAGGGAAAAATACTTTGTTATGAGGGAGGTTATTGATTTCACGTGCTTCGGTGTTTTCTCTAGCTTCACTGACTTTTCGTTCACCGCAAGTTTTGTTCTTAAGAAGACAATTCTCAAAAAGGCTCTCATGAATGACAGTGTGTCAGGACCTCGAAACCAATATGCTGTTAATGCTTTCAAAGTAGGCACTTGAACGTACTTAGCTCATGATAAATTAGGTGTAACTTGCAACCAACATAATCTAAAAGTTAATGACACGATGGACAGCCAAATATATTTGTGCTTTTCTAGAAAGAAAAGTCTCTTTCTCTTCATTGGTCCAACCCCATAAACAATCAAAAAAATTTTTTAAAAAAGCTACATTTTAGTATGTGGCAGCAGTAGATAACTGCAAACTCCTTGTTGTTCCTGCTGTTATGAGATAAAACCTCATTGTTGTCCCCTTGAATCTTGGCTAGTCCTAGTGACTCCTACGACGAAGTGAGTGTGACAGAGCAGCTCTGGGATCTCCGAGCTGGCTCTTAAGACACCTGGCAGCTGCAGCATGGACGTCTTGGGATGCCAGTTCTGGAGGCCGAGAAGGACCTAAAACTGGCATGTAGAGAGGCCGGTGAGAGGCGCCTGGCCAGCTGCCAACTGTACTGCTCCTACCCACAAGGAGTCGGACTTAAGACGAAAGAAGCCACTGACTGTGAAAGTGCAGCCCCGCCCACATCAGACAGAAACTGGGGAAAGACCCAAAATTCAGCCAGCTGAACTGAGTCAATGCGAACCACCACAAGACTGAACAGCAAAATTTGAAGCCACTAAGTTTTGGCATAGTTTAAAACAACAATAGATAATTGATCTTAAAAATAGATAATAGTCACTAAGCTTTAGGGTGCTTTATTAGCTAATAATAGATTATTAAAAATTATTTTTCAAAACTCTTCATTAACAGTAAAGGGAAAAAAAGCACTGAATTTGAACAGACGATAGTATCATACATTCAGCCTAAAAACTTCATATGCTACAGGTACAAACTGAAGAGTAGATGTCATTATTAAATCAGTCAATAATAATTGAATACCCATCATGTACAAAATTAAGAGTAGAATATCTAATCAGGAGAACAATTAATAATTATTGATCGAAGGAGTTGTGACATATGACCACTTTTTTTCATAGGAGTACAAAAGGGTAAAGAACAGAACTTTTAGAGACCCTGAGTGGGTGCAGGGAGCCAGAGGTGGGGAGCAGCCACCGAGAGGCACAGACACCGGCACAGCCTTGCACTCACTCCCGCTTCCCCGTGGACCCCCTGGGGGCACCGGCGAAGAAGTTTCATGCTGCTGTTTGGGTAGGGGGTGTGTGGAACAAGTCCCGTGTCCACAGTGGCTGCTGTCAGGGATCATCCTGTCACTAAGGTGCAGAGACACGTCAGGGAGCGCTGAGCAGATAAAAGGGTCCTGACATCCGGGTTGTGGCTGCGCCGAGATGTTTGCAGTGAGCGCCGTGGCTGGCATGCCCCAGTGTTTTGAATACCAATACATAGAACTCCACAGTAATTAAGTTTACCAGAAGAGAACGTCATGAGCATAGTGATCCCACTGCCGGTTGAGAAGCAGAAGCGGCATACTTGGAAATGGTCACAGGATCAGAACCAGAATCTGTAGAAGTGAGTCCTGTGATAGTTGAGTTGAAATGCAGCAGTTATCCCCACCAGTTACATACCAGCAGCTCACATCGTTCACACAGTTAGAATGGTTTGTCCTGTGTGGACCATAATTACGGTGCTTCTCCTCCAGTACCTCCAGCTTTCCCTCCTCAATCAGTTCTTATTAGCAAAAATGAAGTAGGCATATTTACCATGCCTACTTTTGATGAAATTTCCAGCGCTATGACAATCAGTACATCTGAGGATGGAAGTCAGGGTCCTGACGTAACCGAGTGGATCTGTGGTTTTACGCATTTTGATAACTACATGATCTGTTGTGACAAACACAGTGTTTGACAATATATTGACTGCATGGGGAGCAATAGGCAGCATGTTCCCGATACGTGTTTAGGTGGATGATGTCAGCCTGGGAGTCTGGATAAAGAGTAGCTAGTGCTACTACAATGCCAGAAAAGGGAAAATATGTCAGATGGTAACACTAGTGCAGCAGAGGGGTGATGAAGGTCTGCTGGGGTTATATACCACATTTCCGAATACCCCAACTTTGATTACTTTAACTACTGTGAGAGTTTCCAAGGTTAATGAGAACAAAACATTTCAAAAATGTAAAAAGGCTTTTGGTGAAGGATCTAGAAGCCGGGGCTGGGGATATAGCTCAGTGGAATAGGTGCTTGCCTGGCAAGCACAAGGTCCTGAGTTCAATCCCCGGTACCGCAAAAAAAAAAAAAAAAAAAAAAAAAAAGGATCTAGAAGCCATCAAGAGTTAAGGGTTCAGCTCCAGAAACTGATCCTTCATATGATGGGAGACAAAATTTTGGATGGGAGACAAAAACCACAACACGGATGGATCGGTATAAAGAGGCAAATACTAAGCAGTACAGTAAGGGTATGCAGAGGGGGAATAAGGAATAGCTCTGAGGTTAGTCAATGGAAGTGGCACAAAAGACATGGATAAAGCAGAATTGAACAGCAACAACTTACTTGTCAAACCTCCTGCAGAAAGCCATGAACAAAAGAAGAAGAAAATTCTGAAATCTGCCAAAGATTTGCCTCCTGATTCGCCTGTCATTCAATATAGAGGGAAGTTTATGCTGAGAGGACAGTTCAGAGCAAATGGGTATTTCCTTAACAGACCATATCCTTCTGTTTTATTCTGTTCTAAAGATCATGGGCTAGAAATGGGTGTTGTCACAAGGACTTTCAGGAATGAGGCTTGTTCATGGGTACCCTTGTACCCCCAATACACAGTGGGGCCTGAAATCGAAGAGAGAACCATGCATCTTTGTATTTATTTTATCCAGAATATTCCAAAAAGTACTGTGATTATTATTGCCTTTAATTTTTCATTATGGGAATTTTCAGTACAAAGTGGACTGTGCATGCCTCAAGGAAAATCCAGAGTGCCCTGTTCTGAAATTTGGTTCTGAATCCAGGTAAAACATCCATAATGGTTATGAAACTAGAAGGAAAAAAGGAAGAAAAGACAAATATAACAAAGAAATACAAATGGCAAATAAATATATGAGAAAATGTTCCACATCCTTAGTCACTCGAGAAATGCAAATTAAAACAACATCGAGATTTCATCTCACCCCAGTAAGACTGGCCAGTATGAAAAAGTCATCCAATAACAGATGCTGGCAAGGCTGTGGAGAAGTAGGGACTCTATTACACTGCTGGTGGGAATGCAGACTGGTGCAACCACTGTGGAGAGCCGTTTGGAGATTTCTCAGCAAACTAGGTCTAGAGGTTCCATTCAAACCAGCTATTCTTCTTCTGGGTATTTTCCCAGAAGATCTGAAAACATCATATCACTCTGATATATGTGCACCCATGTTCATAGCAGCACAATTTGTAATAGCTAAAATGTGGAAACAACCCAAGTGTCCATCCACAGAAGACTGGATTAAAAAATTGTGGCATTTTTATATAATGGAATATTATTCAGCTATAAAGAAAGACAGTTTTGGGAACTTTGTAGGCAAGTGGTCAAAACTGGAGTCCACACTCATAAGTGAAATAAATCAGCGATACATGTGCAGGCAACGTATTGTATCACTGGTGTAAGAACCCGAGCGTGGGAATATAAACTAAGAGACATGAAGGAAATCTGTTCAAAAACAAAGAACAGATGGGACGAGGGAAAGGAGAAAAGAAAGAGACAGAAATGTATGTATGTATATATGAATATACATATATGCAGGA
>PVLD010000450.1:0-68395 GCA_004027595.1 Dinomys branickii | reverse complement strand
CTTGTAAGTCTGTATGTGTTATCCTGAACACACACTTCAAAGATATCAATATGCAAAGCAGCAACTATTGGTGGTTTTGTTTGTTTGTTTGTTTTTGTTGTTGTTGTTGTTTGCCTGTTTTGTTTTCTGTCTTTGGATGTTTGGTTTTTGTGTTTTTATGTTGTTGAGAGGATTAATGGTCTGACCAATTTTACATGTCTGTATATGGGTTCATATATTTACACTTCGAAGACATCAATGGATAAAGCAATAACCACTGTTGAGACCGTGTCACCTTGTCTATAGATCAGTTGTGATTGTACTATTTTTTATGCTAATTGGTGTCTCTTTGTTAATATGTTTTTGTACTTTTATTTAAAAAAAAAAAAGACAAATATAGTGCCAAAGAGAAAGATACACAAAATCAGAATAGGATTACATTCTGAAGGAACAACCAAAAAAATAAAGAACTCAGAAAACAAACAGAGAAAGCTATTTCCACTGAGATGATCAGTATCAAATAATGAGGAACCAGGTTTTATTGATGATACAGAAGAAAAAACTCCCATTAGCAATGAAGTAGAAATGGAATCAGAGGAGGAAACTGTAGAAAGAAAAAGGAAGATGGTGCACTGGGCGGCCAGTAATTGCTGTACGCTCGGTTGGACTGAGGGCAGCTGACGTGCCATGCGGGATTTTTAGTTGGCTTTCCAATCATTATCATTTAAGTAAACTCCACTAATCTTTTGTATATTTACTTGTGTTCATTAGAATTTCAAAATGTATGACATTGTAGAAGTTATTCTATTAACATTTTGGAAGTTGAAAACTATTAATAAATCTTAGCACCACAAAAAAAGAAAATAACTTTATCCAAGCCCTAAGGTGAAAGAAATTACTCAGCATATATAATTTAGTACAAAATTATGCAAGTACATGTATTAAAATATACATACAAACTAAAGGAATAGTCCAATATTCTTTCTCAAGGGCAGGAAATTATTCTAATCAATTTCTAGGAACTTCAGAATCTCAAGCTTAAAGCAGGGTTTTCAATACATATTTGAGGCTATACTAATTAAATATTTAAGCATAGACAGTGCTACTCTTTTTAAAAAAACTTTGCTCATTACAATTTTTTAATCTTATCACTAGTGTTATTTTTTTTTTTTAGGTCTGATCAATAAGAGGTGTGGGGTGGGCTGGCAGTAGACCAGGGTAGAGTACCAGCAACATCTGTTTGGCTTGAGAATTATTTTACATATAAGAACATATTAACCCCAAACAGCCTTCTCAAGCTGAAAGGTCCTTCTCCAAGCGGGAAGATGCGTGGACCAGTGTTTCATGTTCTTCTCAATGAATCCCTCTCTCAATTCAGTACCTGTTAACCCCTCTTGTGAAGAGCTTAGGAGTGGGGGGAGGAAGGAGTTCAGCAAATATTCCCTTCAGCAAAAAAGGTGCCCAGGCAAAGCTATGGGGCGGAAAAACAGTTTCCAGTTGTCAGCATCCATGTCTGTGCCGTATTTCAAATGCCAGGGGGACAATACAACAGGGTATGATATTTCCCCTTTTCTTGTGTGTCTCGGGCTTCACTCCTAGACTAAGAATATCCTATGGAAGGATCTAATAGCCAGCTTTCTCACATGTGCTTGCAGGTGTCCTCATACCCCTCAATTACCATAATGTACATTCTGCAATCCTATAGTATGCATTCATCTACATGGATGCAACTGACAAAAGAATCTCTCTGAAACTACTGCCTACTAGCAGTTATTTTTAAGAGGAAATTTCTTAACTTACAAAATGGGTCCATTTTCTTTTGAGTGATCCCTTGAGAGTCACAGTCAAGGGCTGGGGATATAGCTCAGTGAAATAAGCTCTTGCCTAGCAAGCGCAAGGTCCTGAGTTCGATCCCCAGTACCGACAAAACAAAACAAAAAAAAGAATGTTGCTTTTGGGGATATAGATATAGCTCAGTGGAATAAGCGCCTGCCTAGCAAGCGCAGGGTCCTGAGTTCGATCCCCAGTACCGCAAAAAAAAAAAAAAAGACTAGAGAGTCACAGTCAAACACTGAAAGCACCATCAACTGACTTTGTACTGGTAACACAGCCCTTCATACCTCACAGTGGGTCCCTGCAGCTCAGCCTAGAGATGAGGCCAGGAAGGCACACAGTGGATGAGGCTCTAGCCAGGCCCTGCAGGGCTGGGACACCAGGCTAGATACTTCAAACACAGTGCCTAGTATTCTTTCCTCACTTTTTCATGAGCAAATGTGGAGAGCAAATGCTTAAGGGAAGATTTACAAACATAGTAATATCTGTTTCTTGGAAGTATAATGCAAAGGTAAGATAGGTTAAACCTTCCAAAGATATTCTCAAAGATACCGTTAGAAGACAGAGACTATGACATTTTTTTCCCCTAAGCAAAAAGTCCCAGGAATCAGTACCCTATAAATAATAACTCTGAAAACCAAGGACTGAACTGCTGTTTCCCCCATGAGGTACTATGGTAGAGGAGAACTCCATGACAACAGAGAAAAAGAAAATGGTTTTTCATATAAGTTGGAACATAACACAGGATTAGTCTTGGAGGTAATTTTGCTGTTGGACCTACTTTTGTACACATCACACTGCTCATGTGTCCATTTCATGGGAACTACACTGAGCCCCATTCAAAAACATGGTAGGAAGATAATGGTAAGGAGGAACATCCATGCTCAACTCTGCAAAACTCTGCACTCAGGAGGTCACTTTGAACAGAAGATGGCAAGTTTAGTATACAGAGGAGGAAGGGCTAACATTACCAGGTGGTGGAAAATTCCTGACACTCATCACAGAGGGCACTGAAATGGCTGAAACTATAAATGAGATGACTTAAAGTCATGGATTCACAGTGAGTTGTGTTAAGGGAAACGAAGTTTTCATGTGATCCCACCTGCCCCTTTGGTGCCACTGTCACACAGTGGACCAGGATAAGACCCAACAAGACTTTGTTTAAATATGTTTTTTCCTGAAGCATGAAAATGATTCTAAATTCATGCCCAACTCAACATACGAGGATCTCAAGCCCAAGAATGGCTTGGCCTCTGTGGGGATTGAGTGCTCCCATGGACAGCTTCTGTGTGTGATAAATTACTTACTATGGAAACCCTGACCTTGTTACTGCACCTAATGCCAGGTGAAAAATGGGGCAATTGCACTCACTGGTGACTCCTGCAGGGTAGAACAGAGCATCACAAGGTAGCTAGCTATGCTTCTGCTAGTCCCACCTACCACCAATTCTTTGGGTTCTTCACCTGCTCCTCTGCCCTTCACCCACACATCCCCAAACTACGACAGAAATCTCCCTATTCTTTCTATCCAAAGGAAAGTGTACCTGTAAAGGGAGAGGTGGAGGCTTCTAATTTAAAGACACTAACACGATGTATAGCTGCAGTCATAGAAATAACTAGGAGTGGGAGGGCAGGATGAAGACACATGCTTCTTAGCAATCAAAATGCTTTTGCCAGTCAGGTATGGTGGCCCATGTCTGTAATCCCAGCACTATGAGAGGATGAAGCAGGAAGATCACAAGTTTAAGCCCAACCCAGGCAATTCAATAAGATCCTGTCTCGAAAGAAAGAAAGAAAAATAAAGAAAGAAAGAGAGAGAAAGAGAGAGAGAGAGAGAGAGAGAGAGAGAGAGAGAGAGAAAGAAAGAAAGAAAGAAAAAGAAAGAAAGAAAAGAGAAGAAAAAGAAAAGAAAAGAAAAAAATTGGTGTAGCTCAGGGCAAAAGCTCTGGGTTCAATTCCTAGGACCAAGACTTAAAAAAAAGCTTCTGCTTTTCAATGGGCTGGGCAAATAATAAACTGTGCACATACAATATGTACAGAAAGCAAAGTTCAGAGACCCACAGCAGTTCTGCCCTGTTCCTGAGCCTGCTACAGCTGCATCCTGACATCTCCTTTAAAGCTATTTTTAGTAATAATCATTATTCATAATGAGGAGCAAAAATTCATATCACATGTATTTAAGACTTTGTCTGAGAATGGATTGCCAAAATCATCTGCCCCCATATAGACGCCTGTTGCATCTTGCATCATTCCTGGCTAGAAGTCTGCATTCCTGCTACAGCTTAATAAACTCAATGAGAAATTGTTCAAGGCAGAGCCACCTGGGAAATCCCCAGCCCCTCAAATGGTTGTACTATTTCACATTCCAAAAAAAGTATATGCAACAATGGTATCAGATTCTCTAACATAAATGTATGCATTTTAACTGGATCCTGTTTTACTCCTGGCAAAGCCAATCGCTGTGGTTAGCAGGGAGGACAAGAGCTTTCTAGACCACAGGCGCATGTTATTCATTGTCCCAAGCAAGGAAAAAAATTGATAAAGAGATGATTTGGGAGCCTCCTGTTATTGTGAAGTTGTACAACTGACCAGACAATGCAGCAAGAAAACACATGGCAGGTTGTCTTAGTTACTTTTCTCCTTGCTGAGACAAAATGCCCAACACCCACGTCAAGCGAGGAAAGGCTGATTTAGCTCACCGTTTGTAAGGGTTTTATAGCAGAAGATGCCCCCCACAGCCAGTTTAATTCAATTTGTTATTTGCCCAGGTAATAGTTCTGGTTACAGTTCCTGTTGTTTCCTACAAATGGTTGGTCACTGTGATAAAAGCTGGTCACTATGATGCATATTGTAAGTGCCAATCCCCAGTTGACAAGCCATTCTGCCTCAGTACTTCCTGCTTGCTTATCCCCTGTAAGTCCTAGACCACTAGAGATCAGGGCATGATATTCTGGGAGTGATTCCAATCACTGCCCATCAACGTAAAATAAGTCTGCCTCCAAATCCTGGATATCATTTTGGCATTTCTGCTTGCCGTTGCCGTTTCAGTTCATAATAGACTGGCTCCAAGGCAAAGTGACACATGGCTGAGGGGTAACCATTCGTGGTGGCAGAAGACAGCAAAAGCAATAAGCAGGGAGAGATGAGACTCTTTCTGTCCCTTATATATTGTATATAAACTGCTGAGATTAGGGTATTGCTAAACTAATCAGTGAACTGATTTAGCAATCACAGACCCTTAATCCCAGCATCACACACTCTAGATTCAGCCACTTCCAAAAAGGCCTAAGATTGCATGAGGCTTTGGGTGTACATCTAGGCACAAACCATAACACAGGTACTCTACAGTGCAGCAGGCACCTGTGTCCTCCTTGGGACCCATTTCTTCTTTGGTTTTTCTAACACATTCTCCATCATGAGCAAGTGGAATACATTTACACAAAGGCTCAGGTTTGGTTATGTTGTTTTATGGTGGGATCAAACTCAGGACTTTGTGCATATCAGGCATATGTTCTACCACTACGCTACATCCCTTAGCCCTTGTCACCTTGTTTTCTGTATCTGTGTAACTCATGTGTGCAACTAAGATTTGGAACTTGGCTAGGTGTGGTGGCTCACATCTGTAATTCCAGCACTCGAGGAGGCTGAATCAAAAGGATCTTAGGTTTGAGCCCAACCTGGGCAATTTAGTGCCCTGGCAAAACCATGTCTTAAAATTAAAAAAAAACTAAAGTTGAAGATGTACCTCAGTGACCCCAGGACCACAGAAAGAAACAGAAAGAAAGAAAGAAGAGAAAGAAAGAAAGAGGAGGAGAAGAAGGAGGAGGACAACAATTACGACAACAACAAATAGAATTGGAACTCTTGATTAAAAAGATGCATATTCCAGACTTCCAGGAAGCATTTCTACAGAAGGATTCCTGTCTGGGGTAGGAAATCGGATTAAGTGATATCTAATGACTCCTTTCTTCCTTGAAGAGGGCTTATTGTTTTCTTTCTCAGGCATCAAGCCTCTTCCAACTCTTGTTGCTGGAATTTAAAACTTGCTACATGGGCACCAATGGTGCTCTCTGAAGAAGTGGGCACAGGATGACATACGCAGGTGAGAGATCACTTTGTTTTTTTAAGGCTCTATACAAATGGGGCAACCCACAGGAATGAACTGTCCTCCTCTCTGAGCTACAGTATTTTCTTTTCAGTTGTGGTGCTCAAACCCAGGGCCTTTGCTCTGACCTACACCTCCAGCGTTTTTCCCTATTTTTAAAGATAGAGTCTTATTAAGTTGCCCAGGCTGGATTTGTTCCTATTACTGTATTGAATGACATACCATATATCAGTGAAGAATTTTTTTGCCATTTTATGTTGTCTAGCCATCAACGAACATTAAGTAAAAAAAAAAAAAAAAAGATACTAACAAACCACAGCACTTGCTGCTCCTGGGGATGATTAGTGTATAATTAAAACCCACAAGATGAATGTTGTGCCAAATTAAAAAAAAATCACCATGGGAACTATGAAAAGGGAAAAAGACGTTTGTTAGCAATCACGTAAAATTATCCTGAATAATCCTCCCTCCATCTATCTACCCACAGAAGCACCCCTCTAGGCTTGAACATAAATAAATGTCAATAATCAGATTCTTACAGACACTGACTGCACAATAAGGAGAAGCAGCAACCGCAAGGGTATGGGGTGGGGGGAGAGAGGCAGATGATTGGTTACTTTTCATCGGCCCTGCAAAGCCGGATACATTCATGAAGAATTTTGTGTGTTGATTTACTCGGGAGTTACGTTTTACTTTGTTTGGATTTACTCCTCCTTGTCCTGGGGTCAGAGAGAGGCCACCCCACAGCAGTTGAACCTCAGAAGGGGGTTAGAGACAGAGAGCAAGGGGACCCTGGCTCAGTGCTATGTTTGGTTGGGGGAGCAAATGGGACTGAGACCATGCGGAACACAAAAACTGAGAACACAGAGTCTATGCAACCCCTCTGTGTCAAATCCTAAAGAGGTCTTAACACCAAGAGTGATTTACTTCTGGGCATGCTTTTTGACATAAATATCACTTACTAGCAGTTGATAATAAAAGCACATAGCTATAATTTCAGATCTATGAAAAAAGCAGATACCAGGAAAGACTGAGAAAGATTTCAATGAATATTGTGAGATCATTACTGCAATTTCATGTAGTCTTTGTCTTACTAGTACATGTTTATAGTAAGTTTCTCATGGGGAGTTGTCACATGTACATATAGTACATCTTAATTGCCTTTTCAGGCCCTACCTTCTCCCTCCTTCCCTGCTCCTTGCAACTTGGTCCCCTTCTCACCTGTAAAAGTTTTATTTTCATGCTTTTCAGTTCTCATTTTCCTCCCCTTCCTCCCTTGCCTGGATTTCTTGTCGCCCTCCCATTTGAAAAAGATCTCCCTACTTATTATCTACCTTCTATTTTGCTCTTTATTTATATTTTTTCATGTATTCTTATTCTCTGGTAGAGGATGAATAAAAAAAAAGAATAGTGCAAGCTTTACCACTCATTTAAAAACATGAGGTCTACCCTAGAATTCCCCATGCAAGTTGGCAGTATCATAGTCCAATTCCAGGAAACAGCATTCCCAAATGGCTTGATTAGCACATCACACAAAACAGATTTTACAATACCAGTTAATTTTCCCACTCCTGAGCCCCAGGAATGGGTCTGGATTCTATTTCTGTCTGTGTGGCCAAACACATGAATCTCACTGAGCCCAGGCTCTAAGTCCTGATAATCAGCCCAGCCATGGAATCCCCTCTGTGGTCAACTTAGGCGATCGGTGAAGCATCCATCACAATACAGCCTTGTGCATAATAGAAGCACTAATGAGACTGATACTTCACAGTAACTTAAAGCAGAGGTGAACAGCAACCAAAGAGTTAAATGAATTCTCTGAATAATTATAAAACTTTTCAACCGCCTCCTCCCTTGGCAAATCTCCAAACTTAAAAAAAAATGAAAATGATTAACAGAGCAGCTGACAAGAACCAATACCTTTCTCTACGCACACCTGTGCTCCAAAGAAGCATAAATTGCCAAGAGGAGGAATGACAACATTTTGCCTTTATTTAATTCCTGACAGTTTTCAAAGTGCAGCCAAATAAACTGTGTTGTGTCAAGCCCCTGACAGCTCCAGATACTGCATGCGGCAGCTGTCATCCTTCACATTTTGTAGAACCCAAGTCTCCATGTGGTAGGTGTCCAGCCTTGGATCCTCTACCCACTGCCTTTCAACTACAAGATGGACAAGGAGTAGGCCAACTGGACTGAAAACTACGTGACTGGCACCTGCATTAAGGTGAATCAACTGGAAAGATCGAGAGAGTATTTCAGGTTTTTGAGATTGATCACAAGATCAAGGAGCTAGTAGGACATGCCATTGGAACTGTCTTTGCTCAGGCTCTAACCCAGTCACTATGGATATAGGGTCCCATGTGCTGTCGGATTTCCAGGAGGTGGAGGTCAGGAAGACCTGCCCTGAAGAAGCTACTTTCACAGGGAAGCAGAGGATATGTTTTCCTATGTGTGCAGTAATCTGCAAACACAAATGAACTCCAATGAAACCAAAACCACTGCCAAAAAAGCAAAACTCCCATTTCCTCTGTTCTCTCAGTGATGCCTAAGTTAATTTTCTTCTTTCCCCCACGGAGGCAGATTAAGGGGGTGTGCAATAGTCCCCAGCCGCGATCAAAAGATGTCATTTGACACTGAGATAAGTGCAGGGAGAGCACTGCTCAGACACACAATGGACCAACATGTTTCCGTCTCTAATTCCCTTTCTAAAACTAACGGCTTTATATGTGTTCCACAGTCATTTTCTTTCTAACAAGAGCCACTTGTATCCCTTGTGGACTGTAAGAAAGATCACATTCTGTTCCTCATGGAAAAAGTGGCAGTGGTCCCAGACAGTCTGGAGCTGCCGGAGGAGGAACTGCAAGTCAGGGCCAGGAGGCTCTCCCAGCACCTGCAGCTGGGCAGCCAGAAAACCAAACCAAATAACCACAAGGCCCAGTAGCAGTGGCCTCTGTCAGGGCCTCTAGCCTTTAGGAAGAAGCCTTGAGGAAATTCCCACTCTGATAAAAACCGAGAAACTTCACCTGTGACTTACCAGCTTTGTTTGGGTGTAAAGGCGGCGGGTGTCAGCCCTTCAAGAACCCCATGCAGGTGCCCCTGTGCTGAGCCAGAGCCCATCCTTCCTTTGCTTGTCCTGGTTCCTTTTCCCTGAACTCACATTAGGGCATCTCAGGACCACTGCTGCCTGAATGGACTGTCTGCATCCAGCAGCATGAGAACTCCTGGAGTTTTCTGCTTCAGGCAGTGCACTCCTGCTCACATCTGATGCTTGCTCCTGCCTTTGGAAGTGGCCTGGGGAAACACGAGGCCATCCGTGCACAGCTAGAAAGAGCTGGGCAAAGCTTTTTGATTTATGAGAAGTGAGAGTGTCAAGATGGTGACACCTACACTGAAGCTGATTTCAGCCCAAAATAACCAAAAGCTTGTACCCAGGGCTGTCAAAGACACTCACAAAAGGATGCTTTCTGGTCCAACTGAAATCAATACTGTACTTAAGCTGTGGCTTAGAGAGAATTTAACATGATACCAGCATCAAACACGGTATTAACGAGACAAAATACCAGCTGGGCCTGCAGGTTCTATGAAGTAACTCCATTAATATGTAGAAAACTAAAAATACTCAGAGACTTTCTAAAGTGCTGGAAGAAAAATAGGAACATTTATCTTTACTTGCTTTTGAATTGTGTTAGTTCATGTTTAAAGATGCACTAGGGCATTTTTAAAAATCAGTAATATTATATTGCTTTTTTCTTCTTTCTTTCGTGTATACACGTTTTTGACTGAGGATCTCCTGAAGTTAAAAAGCACAACATGTTCCTATAAAGAGTTTAGATAACGTGATTTATTCCTCAATGTTAGAAGAAAAATGTACTCAAAACTAGTATGCACTACTAGAGAAAACAAGTAGACAGTGCTTAAAGAATGACTGGTACATATTTTTAACCTTATTTCTTTGTCCCTTTACATTTTGGGTAGTTGAAATGTGGGAATGAGGGCTGGAGCTGGAGTAGCCATCTTGGATTATGAGGTGACCCAGCTACCCGTAAGAGTCTGTGGCCTTGAGGACATTGTGGAGCAGCACTACCAGTCCCAGACAGTGTAAGGGAGATTAACATCTGTTTTTCCTAAAGAAATGATATTTTTCTTCTTGCCTACAGTGAAATCTTGACCTAAGTTATACTTCCCATAGCTAAAAACCTTTGCGATAAACATAAAACTTGGGCTAATAGGTTCTAAGCAGGGTTGTTTACAGAGCCAGAATAGAAAAGAATGCACTGGCCACCCAAAGTAAGACAGACAGTGTATAGTGCAATCATCCAAGGTCGAGGAAAAAGCAATGCTCCCAGTGTAAATGAAATCTGACAGAATTAGACTAGCAAAGATGCTGTATCTACAGCATCTAGTACTGTGTCCAAGACACAGAAGATGCTCAATAAACTCCTCCTGAATGAATGAAGTTGCAGTCAAAAGCAGCTAATCAGGCTAAGCCCAGGGATCTAATTAGTGGTAGATCCTTTCTTGTAGAGAAGAAAATAATGTGGCCTTGAGAGAACAGAAAAAGGTATTGCTTCACGGAAATGTAGAATTTCATCCTGCAGTAACTGAGAAGAGGGAATTTCACACTGCCAGGCCTTCTGTATATCAATTTCCTATCATTCACATTTCATAAAGTTTAAAAGTAAAGATCAGCACTCAGGCAGGAGAACACCGTTTGAATCTAAAGAGTGCAGATGAAGGGAAGAGATCCTTTTGGGATTCCTATCTGAAGAAACTTCTCCTAAAAACCTACAGACACCAAGATCAATAACCCCACTGTGATCCTAAAAGACTCTAGCTTGAAACAGTAGCTTTGTAGAACAGGAGATTTCTGTCACCTAAAAATCAGAACATGACCAGTAGTGGGGGAAGGTGGGGACATCAAAAACGTTGTGCTATTTCTCTCCTGCAGAGGATCAGCCCAGTTTATTAAGAAGAACGTTTCCTACACTTGTAATTTTCACGAGACTTGGGAAACATCTAAGTCTAAATTTTCTTGACGCTACAGAAGCTTAAATTATCATAAGTGCTATCAAAAAGAAGGCTATAGTTAAAAGTTGTGCAGAACATGAAGGCTACTGTATTTAAACATTAATTAGAAGCTTTAAAAATATCTAAAATTTTGTTAGGCAATTTTCACGCCAGAAAATACATAACTCACACACAAACTTCCAAAAACACTTCTACCTTGCAGCCATAATTGCTTGGGGACAGAAGAGAATAGGCAAAGGTGGCATATTTCAGGTTGCAGATGGATAAGCGTATGTTTCCCAGAGGGTATTTCCTAAAGCCAATGATGTAAGTGGCACACAGACACATTCAAGTCTTTTCATAGGACATCATTTATAGAAAATCTTACATACACTGAGAAATTAGTAGTACAAGTGGTAAGCAGTCTTGAAATACTGGTTGAACTTAAATCCAGGAGTATAACACTATAAGGAGGGGATGTGGAGCTCCGTTACTTCAGGCTCTGAACTCACTGAGCAGGTAACAATACTGTGCTAAATTGGTCCAGCACCACCAATGCCAACTCAGCTTTCTGGACTATTTATCAGAGCTCACAAGATCCCAAAGTGGTCAGCATCCTCTGCCAGTCCCAGTAGTCGTAGGGACCTCATTTATTTCTCGGGACCTCAGCAGGTACTTTCTGTTCTTTTGCCCTGGTTTCTTGCTTACAAGTATATGCCATCTTCAAGAACTGATATTGAAGAAACAAGCCTTCAAGACAATAACCTGAGGATGAAGATGTTTCTTAATTTCTGCATAATCTCTCCCATTTTCTAAAGAAATGAATTTGATTTACCTAAAGCAAGTGCTATTGTAAATAAGTTTTTATCATATCCAGCAATTGATTAATCTTTTATTTCATTGATTCATATATAAATTCATGACCAAGTGTTTATTGAATAATAACTTATTAAATCAATGATTATTGAACAGAAAGCGTACTCTGCATCACACATTGTGCTAGGAACTGGAGATGCAGGGCTCTTATAGGTCAGATCATAGAATGACTGTTTTTAACGTCAAGGGTACGGTACAGATTTCACCTTTCCCTGTCCCAAAAAACAACCCATGGTGTAGAAAATGGACATTAGTCTTCCATTTGACACAGTTCCAAATATCTAAAAAAAGAAGGTATTTATGATATTGATTTGTGCTAAATTTATTAAAGGAAGATGCACCAAGTACTAATGTTTGTAAGCTCTGAAGAAGGTCAAAATCACACCAAAGGTTAATTGGTTTCTTTGGAATTCTAAGCATGGCGTATGTATCCTATCCATCCAACTCAACATCTTCCCTTGACAAGAGGTCAGTTCTCATCCATAGAGAAGGTCATAGCCAACCCCTTATGGCACATACAAACACAAGACCACACTTTTCATATCAAAATTTCTTTCACACTTAGGAGAAATTAAATGCAACACTAAAATATTTTTATATGGGGAGATCCATGATATTGGAAGAACTTAAAATCAGGGGAAAAATACTAATTACAGATACATTCTTTGAGGAAATTTGGGTCAAGAACATCTTAGATAATGTTTATGGGAAGCATGACCTACTTTCCATTTAACTATTTTTACATTTGCCTTATCTGGTGAATACTTAAGGGACTATAGCAGACCTGAACCCAGGTTATAGGTATCAGGAAGAGTGTTGAGATCCAGCAGTCAGAATGCATCAGCAGAATTGCAGTAAATATGTGATATTTTTAGAAGCTGGTTTAGCTTGTGTTTAACTTTTGAAGGGACAGAATTGACCCATTCATAGGCTAGTTAGTTCCAAAACCTTTGGTTTGCAAAAGAAAATATTACCAACAAAAATGAAAGAAGAGAATACTGACTAATCAGGAACTTCTAAAGTTCATTAAACAACTTAGTAAATTGCTTTTTTATTAATTCTTAGTTCAATGTATTTTATGGATTCTAAACTTTTCCTCTTTAAATACGTTTGTTACTGCTTGTAAATATTTACCCACGTTGTTGCCATATGTGTCTCCAAAGCACCATAATATAAGTCTGACAATCTGTTATGGAAAAATCTGCAAATTAGTTTGTCTTGAGAAATAGTATAAATGGGTAATTTTCCTAATCTTACCTCCTCATTCCCTAGCACAGTCCTGTGAGGAGACAGAAAACAGATGCCACAGCTGTGCCTAAGTCATTGCAATGTCAATTAATCACGCACTACATGTCAGATACTGCCAAGTGCTTCACATGTAAAACTTCAGTCTCAGTCCTAGGAGGTATGAGCATCACTGTAAGGGCTCAGAGACACTAAGCTTGATCAAAATCTCATGGCTAGAAAGAAGAAAAGCTTCCATTCCAACCATTTGCCTGACGTTGAAGTCCACTGATGCATTGGAGAAAAAAGTTAAACCTGTGTTTTGCCTGAGGTGCTGAACTCAGAGAGAATGTCCTGTACACACTAAATCAGAAGGGATAACGGCATCGCTCGATTCCACTTGTGACGCCTCGAAGATTAAAACAACAATACCGCAACAATGAAGGGTGAGCTCAAGGGACAGAAGCTGGACACAGCACTCTGTACACTGTATGAGTCCATCTGTATGAAATTCTAGAAAAGATTAACTATGGTGACAGCAGATAGAGGTTGCCAGGAGCTAGGAGAGGGGGAGAGGCTTACCTCCAAGGGGCTTTAGATACAATGGCAGGGTGACAGAAACCCCTCGTTATACCTGTGGTGATGTTTTTATGGCTGAACACACCTGCCAAACTCATCCAACTGTACACTTCCAAGAGAGAGACTTCTATCTTATGCAAATTATACTCAATAAACATGATTTTTTAAGGTGGGTTTTAAAAGAAGTTGAATAATACTCATAAAATACAATATATATCTTTCTTTTCTTTATCTTATGTTCAGGCAAATCTAAGATTGGTGGGAAACTTGCATGGAGGAATACTTAATGAGCCCAAATCATTCCTGAGTCCAGGCTTCCTATTGCCAATTCATTTTTTTACCAACATAGCCCCCCCAAGAAATGCATGTTTTTCTGAAGTTCTGTGCACCAATGCACAAACACTGGTGACTATTTATGACAAGAACATGGCTCTAGGAACCTGGCTGGTGCAAACTAGGTGTGAAGAGGGCCGCCTGGAGTCATAGATGAACTTCTCTCCTGGCCTGCTTCACAGCTGTGTGAACTTGAGCAAGTCACTGTACCTCTCTGAGCTTGAATGTTCTCTTTTTATAACCTGGGAATAACCGTCTTTCCCTTTAAAGGTTGATGAGAACAAAATAGACTAACAAATGAAAGCCCTTTCATCTTTATTGTTTTGAGAGTTAATAAGTGCTCATTTTAAAAATAAGAAGAAAATCTCTTCAAGATTCTTACAATCTACAACAACAAGTACAGTTGGAGCCATACAAATCTAAAATGTTATTAAATTTCTTAACTGTTCTTTTATTATCCTTGAGATGCAACCAGATTCTGAATCAGGACCACATGCCTCGTGCCTTGTGCTCAGCACCATACTGAGTCCCATCTTCTGGGTAGTTAACAAGGGACAATGATAACGGGAGGAAAGGACTGTGTATGTAGGTGAATACAGTAGAGATAGAAAAGACATTGATTATCAAGATGAACTGAATGAACAAAGTGATCTTTCCTGATGATCTGTGAAATCTCTGCATGTAACTTGGTCATGTAAAAGCTACAGGGACTTTTAGTACCCCCCGCCCCACCAGTCATTTTAAACAGGACAGCTATTCCTTTGGGAAAGAGATAAGGTCCATGGTAGAACAAAGTTGCATTTTGCAATTACCCCAGATATGTTTTTTCGGTTACTTGAAGCAAGACTTTAACCACTGGAGCTGCAAACAAATCAAATGCAAATATTTTTCAACACTGGTGACAAAAGCTTCCAACATCTGTGGCATCTTGGACAAGAATACAGAAGAGGGCCACTCACCATGTACCAAGCATGTAAAGGTTCTGAGTCAGGGAAGGAAACTTAAATGAAAAGGCTTCTATCCTCCCTCCTCAATAAATGTCGATTGTAACAACATGGAAGGCCAAGTTCTAACTCAGGATTCTTCAACTCCTGGGCACTCCCCACCCAGCCACAGACATCTTTCCCACTTCTGCTTCTGTTCTCTGTTGCTTATATGAGGACAATCCATCCTGTATGTCTAAGCACTAATGAGCCCCACCCACTGCCTCACACAACTCCAGCCCAACAGGAAGTCCTGGGGTACACAGTGTCCTACCACCCAGGTAGCACTCAGGAGGACAAAATCAGGAAGAGTGTGCACAGTCTCTAAGTGGGCCAGGTTCTCAGGACAAGGAACTTGGGATCCTGGGTATCCAGAGCATGTGTGTAAAGAGGAAGTGTCCATTTGGCTATGTAGACTCCCTCGAGAGACACACAGCAAAAAAGGGTCGGAATAAGACCCCCTAAGGCTCAGGGAAGGAGGCTCCTCTCTTTTCTCTAGTAGAGATCAAATACATAAACAGAATCTTTAATACATAAAATAGTATTGCACTCAGACAACCACATCTTCATAAATGTACACATCCATGTACATACATACATACACACGTATCAGTATACAGTTCTGATCCAGCAACCCTTTCATTATGTGACATAGGCAGTAAGTCAAGAGAAACACATTAAATGAATGGTCCAGAACAATATCTGGGGTGTCGGACCTGAGAGGGGTTTTCAGGAATGGTGGATGTGTTTATGTGGAGATGGACCAGGTGGGGCAAAGAGCACCTGCAAAGAGCTGATGTGCACAATTGTGGCAGCTGGGTAAGAGAAAGACGAGGTTCTGGAGGTGATATCTAGATCCTCAATGTCTACATCCAGGAAAGGACTGAAATAGATACCATGAAATATGGCCCTAACGTAGTAACTATCACCAAAAATAGGCTAGGTTGCGGGAAGTATAAGGGAAATACGGCACCCTACATTCTTTTGGGGATAACGTTATAAATGAATAGGCATGATCAAATTACAATGAAGGGTAATGTCCAAAAGTTACAATGTCCTAATTAATTTCCTACCACCAAATGACTCACTATATACAAAGCCTTACATGCAGAGAAGGTGCTGGGCTCAGAATGTGCTGAAGTGTTTGCTGGGGAACAAAGAGCTAAGTACATTAATTTGGTGTCTTGGTTACAGACCCTATTTCAACAGATTTCCCAGATATTTTCTGCAGGACATTAGGCAGAACTCCTCTCCACCCCCAACCCACAGTGCAGGCACTCCTGTGGCCCCATCCCCCACCTCAGAGCAGAGCAGAGGGCTGGTGACTCACAGTGAGGGACGCCAGGTCCAAAGAGAAGAGCTGCACTGTGGGTGTGCCAGCCCTGCCCTCTCTCACCCTAGTCCAAAAAGATTCTCTGCTGCTTCAGAAATAGGAACTATTCTGGAAAGACCTCTTCACAACTGGAGAGAGAGCAGGAAGAAACCAGAAGCCAGACAAAAGGACCAAGGCTTCAGAGGGTATCAGCCCACCGGTTTGGTTATTTCTAATAAACCATGATGGCCCTTGTCTAATCAAAACAGCTACAAGAAGCTGGTAGATGAAAGATAAAATTAACTCTTCAGAGGTTAGCCCCTCCAGTCCCACTTTATCGTCAGCAGTTCAGAGCTATTGTGTTCAATGAATTTATATGCATAAAACTATATACATTTTTGCTTGGTATCACAGTGCACAGACACATGTGTGTGTGTGTGTGTGTGTGTGTGTACATGCCTATGTGTGATATTTTCCAGCGCCAAATCCCCCTGTTAGGAGTCACTGGGAATTTCCCAGGTGGCCCCTTCCCCAGCCCCCACTCTGCCCACTATGCAGAACCACTGTCTTTTCTCTGCCTTCCAGGCATTCCCACTGGGTTCATACTTCCCTCTTTGTGGAACCTTGATGGTCACATATTCGCTTCTGGACCTTGCCTTGGTCACTGACCCTACTGCCTTACCCTCCCTCACCAGTGGCCCTTCCTTGTCAGACCCTGGACAGACTCTCTGTGAGAAAATGCTGGCCTGGGACACATTTCTATTAAAGCTGCCCACAAAATGTTTTCTATCACTGAGGAGAGAATCTTTCCCTTACCTTCTGGCTTTGGATAAAAGCGTATCCTCACCGGAGAGATGCCTCACAGCTTCCCCATTTCCAGGAGCTGTTCCCAACTATTTCCTCTGGTCACAACAGGTAGAAATAGAAACCTGTGCACTAGGATTCTGCTGTCAGCTGCTCTGTGCTTGCTAACTGTGGATTTCCTTGTGGATGCAGACACTGAACATAATCACACTTTGCAAGCCTGTAAAAATAATTGGAAGCCAGGCAAATTCAGATTAAAATGTTTATTCTGCTACTTATTATTGTTTGATTTGAGGCAAGTTCCTTAATTTGAGGCAAGTTACACACACACACACACACACACACACACACACACACACACAAACACATCCCTCATAAGATCATTATAAGGAATATTATGCATAAGTTGCTTCTTGATTTATGCTGGATTTATGTCCTCATTAACCCCTCATAAACTGAAAATATGGTAAGTTGGCAATGCATTGAGTACATCTAACTTACTGGCCACAGTAGATCAGCAACACAGTGCACTGCAGAGTGGCCACCAATTTCCCCCATGGTCACATGGCTGACAGGGAGGTGTGGCTCCCTAATGCTGCCCAGCATCAATCAGGAGCCCCAGAAAGTAAAGAGTCTCAGTCTCTACTAAGTGTATATTGTTTGTAAACCATAAAAACCATCATAAGTCAGGGACCTTCTGTTAAAGAATGACACAGGCCAAAGCTTGGCTTATATAAGACATTTAATAAATGGTGGTCAGTTCTGGAAAAAGTAGTAACATAATAATATTCATTGATTCATGTATTCATTTATTAATCTACAATATGCCAAGCACTGACCTAAATGCTTTATGTGAGTCTCAATCAGAATCCGTCACCACTTTATAGAGGCAGAAAACTGAGATGCAGAGGGGGTAAGGCACTGCACAAAGTCACATAGCTGATAAGAGGAAGAATTGGGATTCAAAACTAGTAATCTGGCCAGTGTTACCAGACCAACAGGAGCCATACAAATCCATATCACCTACTTTGTTGTAGCCTTGGGGCTTGAAAATATTCTTGACCAATCATCTGAAACCTGACTGGCACTGCTTTCTCTGTACTGACTGCTTTTGCCATCACTGATGGCAGCACTGTGGACCACTGAAAGAACTGCTCTGGTGCTCCCTGGCTGTAGGTTTGGGTTTTATTAAAAACCCACAATCTGATTTCTTTGCTGCCCAGCTTCCTCTCCCTCAAATGAATGTTAAAGTTGAAGCTCAGAGGACTATAACTGAGCCAAGGAAACAGGGCTCAGGATAGGATCACCCTGGACGCTGCCGAGAGGCTCCCCTTCACCCTGAAGTGCATCCCTAACCCTGGGAATCTGGGGCCAGTTACCCAAGTCGGCTTCAAACTAATAAGCGAGGACATAACCACTTTTCTCTGTCCAGAGTTCTTCTTTAATCAAGTTTTGGGTAAATTTTCCCTGAAAAAGACCTATAATCACCATTTGAAAAAGAAATTCATAGGAGTGAAAGCCAGAGGAGAAAGAAGAGTATCTCATTCTCAGGAGGTGTCTTCTTGGGGCTTCAGATTCTGCCTCTTTGGTAGGGGCAGCAAAAAGCCTATTGTCTGGCGCCCTTTGAGGAAGGCCTTTTGCATCAGGATAAAACAGCCCTGGGCAAAATGCCAAGGAAATGATGTATTGAAAACATTCTTTTTTTCTCTTTAGTTAATGGAAATAATATTTACTTGGCCACCAGCAAACAGGCACACTAGCGGAAAGGAGCTCAGAAACCCAGGAAGAGTTTTGAAAGCCAGCGGGGAAAGGCTCTTGTATTCCATGACGATCTACTTACTCATCTTTCTCTTACCAAACCAATTTTATTTTATTTTTATTTTTTATTTTTTTTTGGCGGTACTGCGGATAGAACTCAGGACCCTGCACCTGCAAGGCAGGCGCTTATTCCACTGAGCTATATCCCCAGCTCACCAAACCAATTTTATAATCCAAGCCACAGCTTCTGCTCCAATAGTGACAGCAGACACAGAAGTTTCCAAACAGCTTTATGAATATTATGATGTCTTCAGCGGAGCACTTCTACTACTCAAGGCTAGAACACAAGCATCAGTATGTCCATTTCAGGGTTAATATATGTGGGCTCCCAGAAGATAAAAGATTGGTGCCATGAAATAACTGTAACACCAAGTTTAATATACTTAGTACTTGGATCTACACTACTTTTCAAGATGAATTTTGTCTTCTTATATTATTTAACTCAAGAGCAAAATAATGTTATTCACAATTTTCTAAAAAAGAAGACACTTGCCCCAGAGATCTCTGAAAATTGTACCTGAGGTTAAATAGAAGTGTTCTTATGGCTTTATTGCCAAGATCAACCAACCAGAGCTTCAGTTTCCAGGAAAAGCGGACTTCTGCCCACCCTGTTTAATCCTATGGGTTCCCACAGGTCATCTGACCAACTCTAGTACCCTGACTGCCACAGCAACTGTGTTCTGCTCTGCGGCCACCCATCTCCTCTGGGCCAACGCCCACAGCACTGCTGTCCTACCCACCTGCTGCCTCTCTGTGCATATACACTGCCCTCTCTTAATCTGGGCCATATGATACCTCAGTCTGGGCATGAAATATGGGTCCACAGCATCCCTAAAGTCATATACATGGTCATCCCTCTCAATTAAAGCCCATTCTGAGAGCTTCCCACAGCAGAGATCAACCACTTCACTGCTTCCTGTGGTTCCTAATGTTGGTTCCCAAAGGCATCAGGTATCAGCAGTGAGAATAAAGGAATTGTGAACTTAGTCATGAAGGACATATTTATAAAACCAAGATCAAATACCTAAATCAAACATGTTGATACAGACTTGTGCTAGCCACTAACCCAGCCCCAACTTAACTGTGCACCACACCCATGCCCCCCTACTTTGCCATGAGACTTGTGATCACTGTTTCACTGACCAAGTGACTGACTCTAGCCAGCAGCATGTGAACAAATATGACGTTTTCCACATAAGAGGAGAAGCTCTACCTTCAGGGCTATGGTTCAATATGGCATCTTGATGCTGCCTTTAGCCATGAGGGCAGCACATTCAGAAAAATGCTGAGTCTCTTGTAAAGAGAAAACCCTTGTGAGGCTTTGCAGCCCAAAGAGTAGCCCTGTATACCCTGAGCTAGAATAAACATCTGCTGTTATAAGCCGCTCAACTTCAGGTATTGTGTATGAAAACAGCAAAGCCAGTCACCTGAGTCACACAACTGCTGGGTTGGGTCTTAGACTTCCTTGCTCCTGTACAAATGTGGTCCCACTATGGCTCACTGGAAGGTGTCACTTAACAGCTTGCCCAGAAAGGTGATGGTCATCAGTACCAATAATTGCTAGTGATTGACACACACTTTAAAATGAAATGTTCTTTAAACAGATCATGGCATTGCTGGCTTGTTCCAGCTAATTTGTGCTAAACAGAACTGAATGTCTAAATTCCTTTTTAGTTGAATCTGGACATGCTGGTGGTATTCATCATTACCAAGCCTCATCCATGCCAAAATTCATTCTGTAAATATTTATCAGGCACCGCCTGCATACCAGGAAATGTGAGATGTTATCCTATTGCTGCAAGCAATCTATTTCACTGGAATCAAAGATTATTTTAATTTTTCTTACAAAGTAAATGGTCCTACTAGTGTGTGAATTTAGGTGTTCAAAATGGCAGAGCAGGCTGTGGAGACCAGGAGGGGTTAAGGGCACAAGGTCTGTTATGTCATGAAAGGCCTTATCCTGTTTCCTGGAGAGGTAGCTGAGTATAGTAAGAACACAACCTCTGAAATCAGACTGTCAGCTTTGAAAACATGGCTCTGGGGAATAGCTCAGTGACAGAGCACTTGGCAGCATGCATGAAGTCCTAGGTTCAATCCCCAGCACCACAAATAAATACATAAATATCTGGTTCTGACACTTAGCAGCTGTATGACCTCGAGGGAGGGTTCACTAAGCCTCAGTGTCTGCATCTATATAGCAGCACCTACCTCACTGGCTTCTCATGAGGAATGACAGAGAAACACATGTAAAACCTCAGGCTCAGAGCCTAGCATCGGGTAAGAACTCAATACACTGTTTATTATGAAATATTGTTACTTCTATATCCATGTTCATCATTACTTCCCCCAACATTCTAATAATTAAACTATGGTAGTTGACACACTAAGGGGCTTTCTCACCAAACTGCATCCCACAGATGAGGAAGGATGAAATGAAATTCATTATGTGCTTTGAACACAGGTTTCCATGAAACACGGAACCTTTTCTGTATGGAATTAACACACACACAGACACACAGACACATACACACACAACTAAACAATGGAAACTTTTTTCTACCTTTCTCCTTTTCTTTCTTAATACAAGAGGCTGGATTTGCACATGTGCTCATCAGGGGGAAATTAACACAGGAAACTTCCCCTCCTTACTCCCACACAGCACATCTGCCGATCTTACACTTGTAGAAGCAGCAATCGGTGAGAAGGCCACAGCCACAGAGAACAAATAACCAAATTAACAGAAATTTTGAAATAAGAACAAGTATTTGGTGTCTTCTTGGAAACAATTTCCAGCTAAGGAGCTCTCTTTTCTCATGCTCAGCCATGCGTGGGGACAGAATGGGATTGGCAGAGCTTACAAAGATCTGATCCGCCAGGCACAATGTTGTACCAGTTTCCGGCTTGGCTGTGGCCTCAGCCTCCTAGAAGCTGTGCATGTCCTCCCTTTCCACTTCCTCTTAGGGACTCATCTGCAGACGAGAAATGGTTATTGTCACCAAAAAGGGGCAGAAAGAGAAATCTGAGAATAGGTAGTTTCCCTACCTATTCACAGAAAAGGACCAAGTCCTTAGCGCCAGAAAAGACCTCAATAAATCATATTCTTATGTCTCTGCACTCTTCATTTACTCCATGCAAACAGCTTAACGTACAACACAGGCGGTTCTCTATCCTGCTGTGGGTTGAAAATACCAAATACTTAGTGAGGATACACTGTGCGCCGGGTATGCTGTTCCACAGGTAATGTACAAAGGAGTATGTGGTATTCACCATTCCTGAAGCTGCCTTTAAGGAACCTAGATGAGTCATAAGCAAAAGTACGAATCACTCATTTAACAAATATTTACTGGGCACTTCTTTGTTGAGTACTTAGTCTCTGGAGAAGTGTGTGGTGAGGTGGGAGAGCCCCAGAGTGCACACCAGAATTACAAAGCAGAAACAGTGACAGCAGGACCTACCACCTTCCAGGTCAGCCTGATGATGGGTTCTGACAATGGCCATGGAGGCCTGTGGTACTTGAGTGATGGAATTCAAGGTGACCCCTCAGACAAGTCACATTCTTAACTGGCAGCTACAGAAACCTGAACTTCAAGACAACTGAACCTCAAAACAACTGCTATTCCGGAGGCAGCACTGCCAACAATAAGGGTGCTCTTCGAAGGAAAGCCTGAGCCTCTGACTGACACACCTAGCATCAGACCAGCCCACTGGTCTCTCAACACTAGTATCTACAACAGCGGCCTGGGTCATTTACACTTCTTGCCCTAGATCATCTTCATATTAATTTAAAAAGTGAATAACAAAACTATACCCAGTATTCTGACACGGGTTTGTGTTACGATTTACATTAAAATGTTCCCTAGGAGTCTTGTGTTCAGAAAAGGGGGCATTTAAAAAGTAATTGGATCATGGGGGTACTATATTCATTAATGAATTAATTCACTGATGAGCTCATAGGCACGTGTGCTGTTAGGAGGCAAGGGCAGATCCGAAGAGAGGCAGGCCGCTGGAGGCATGATCTGGAAGGGTATATTCTTGTCCCTGGTTCCTTCTTTTTCTCTCTGCTTATTGGCCAGCATGAAGTGAGCAGCTTTCTTTGGCCATGTCTTTTCTCCGTGTAGTTTCCACCTTGGAGCCAGCTTACCATGGACTGAACCTCTAAAACTGTGAGGCAAAATAAACTTGGTTTATTTTGGTTTTGTTCCTATGATAGGAAAGTAACTAACACAGTCTGAGAAATTGCCAGAAGGAGGATGATCTCCTAATCATACCACACCTTTCTCTATTAATATACTGAAGTTGGATTTCTTTCAAGAAAATACTCCAGTACTTCATTTGGCCTCCAGAAGGAGGCCCAGATCTTTATACATGTACTTGTTTGTGACCACACCAGTCTTTTTCCACTTTGGAGTTATGTTTGCATTAGCCCTGGTCAAGCTTCTGCTGTTTTATGGATAATTTCTAATGCATAAGTTTCAAGGCCACCCTGAAGACTTTTCTCTATGCTATGTTTGGTTCTTCCCAAAAGACCCATGTGTTAAAGGCTTAGTCTACAGCCTGCAGCACTAATGGGAGATGGTGGAAACTTTAGCAGGTGGGCCTAGTGGGAAGAAATAAGTTGACTGTAGGGTGTGCCCATGAAAGAGAGATTAGGACCCCAACCTATTCCTGTTTCTTTCTCTCCTGCGGCTACCATGCTGTAAACAGGTCACCATCACTCAATCAGACACGCCTGATGTGATATTCTGTACCATTACAGGTCAAAAGCGGCAGGAGAGAGCAACCATGGACTGAAACCTCTGAAACCCTGAACCAAAATAAGGTTTTATTTTATTATATTGCTTTTCTTAGGTATTTTGTCACAGTAACAGGAAGCTAACACACGTATCTTTGAAGATAGTAACAAACTCATCAAATGTATTATATGTAAATGCTACAAATATGCTCAGCTTTAGTTCATCCAAGTTACCAAAAATATATCTAATAACAGCAGCATTTAGCACATATTCAAATTCCAGGACATGTAAACAGTCTCTCTCATCCAATGTGGCTTATAACATAATAAGCCACTCCCACCTCTGAAACAGAGGGCTCCAACATAAGAAGAAAATCTCAGCTTTGGTTTGTTTATGGTGATTTATTTTTGTTTCTTTGTAGTGGGGCTCAAACCCAGGGCCTTTGGCATGCTAAACACGTGCTCTACTACATCTTTTTTATCTCCTTTTGAGCTCCTACTAGGAAAAGAATACGGCACAGTGATTTGTGTCATGGGGAGCCCAGCAGACCACTAGCTTTGCTACTTGCGTAGAGGCGACCTCCACTAAGCTGCTTCCTCCTCCTCAAATTCTGTCTGTAAAATGGAGATAACACTGGTATCATGCCCACTTCAGAGGGACATTCGGAGAATAAAATAGGCTAAAGAACACAAAATATTTAGCAAAGTGTTCAAAAAATGTCTGGCATTTATGTGCCAAAAATAATGCCCAGCTCTTTGCATATTTTTATTTTTTAATTTGAAATGATAATAGACTCATGGGAAGTTACGTAAATAGTACAGAAGGATCTCATGTACCTTTGCCAGTTTCCCTAAATGGCAACATCTTAAATAAGCTGTACCTGTTCTTAATCCTCATAACTTTAGGGGATAATGTTATTATCTGCCCTATTTCATAGGTAAGGCTTACAGAAGTTAGATAATTTGCTCTGGGTTACAAAACTGCCCTTAAGGAAATTCTAGTGCCTATGTATCCAACAGTCCATGTCATACCACCTGTGGGGGGGCCCCAAAAGCAAAATACAGAGAGCAAAAAAGGACCTGTCTTCCTTATTTGGACACAGATTGACTTGACTGATTTCACAGCTCTTCCCGTGGAAATCTAAGGCATAAGAAACTATCGCTCAAGGATCAAAATAACCAATACTCAGCAAGGTTTTGCTGAAGTGTGTGTCTGTTAAGCAGCAGTGTGTGGGAAGGGAACACTTTATAAACCCTCACGCTGAGATTTCAGAATCCTCAGAGTTAGGGGCATCTCTTTGAGCCCCTCACTCTGCACTCATCCTTTCAGAGGTTCCCTGAGAGACACCTCTGAATTTTGAAGCCAAATAAAATAAATGTGCTCCTTCTAGCAAGAGAGACTCATAGGTAACAAACATTTACATGCTACCCACTGTGAGGTCTCATTTATTTTTCAATGTCTCTACATCATCAGCCCCATCTTAAAAATGGAGAAACCGAAGCACAGAGAGATCAAGTGGTTCAGCTGAGTTCACACAGCCAGTAAATGGTAGAGCTGGACTTGAACCTAAGTGGCTGGTGGGGTCCCCTGGGAAAGGATTTTGCTCTCACTATACCTCTTCCCCCTTGGGTTTAATCCCGTAAGGATATTTTCTATGGGGTGAAGACTGGCATGACTCCCCCATGAGGACACGCAGTTAGGTTGTGACCTCAGTCAATGCCTGTATGCAAATGGTTTACTTACCTAATTTGGTTCCTTCCCAAATAAAGCGAAGGCATAAAGCAAAATCTACCAGGACCTCTTTTCCTTTTGGTAGCAGAAATCTTAGAATTAGTCCTTCTCTGAATTTTAGAAACCTCCCATATCTTCTACAGGTTCTTAAAAATAATTTCTAGCACTCTGCAATTGTAGTTTCCACTTTCTGGTTTTTTATTTAAAATTTGTTGTTAGTATACATGTTTGCAGTACGTTTACACTCCTTGTGGAGAGTTGGTACATGTACATGGCACATCTTTTATGAAACAATTCCTATTAGGAAGAAAACTAAATTCCTTTTCCTTTTTTCACACCCTTCCCTCCAGCTCTTCAGCCCTTCTCATTTAAGAGAGATCTGTCTCCCTACTTCCTATTACCTTTTATTTTGCTCTTTATTTATAATTTAGACCTTTCATCTAAGAAAAACCATATGATATTAAGCCTGTGTGTCTAGTTTATGTCACTTAACGTTATGGTTTCAAGGTGCATCCATTTTCCTACAGATGACTCCAGTTTATCTTTCTTTGTGGCAGAACAGTACTCCATTGTGTACAAATATCACATTTTCTTTATTTCCCACATTTTCCACAATTTAACTCTACATTTTCTTAAGGACTCTTAGATGTTTTGAGAATGAAGAAAGGAAATATTTAGCAGAAAATAAGAGATATACTAATACAGAGAGATCTATTTAATGGAGAATTAGATAGCATGTCTTTAGATAGGGAGTTGTACCAAACCTAAGTGACAGGTTTTTTTTTAATTAAAAAAAGCCACTCAATGATTCTCCTCACATTAACAGCAAGAAAGACCCTTTATTGGCATGATTCTCTGAGCAGAGAAGTGGCTAACTCAGCATGAATGCTCAATTTCTAGATGAATTCAGCTCTTGGATCTTATACCATAGTCTGGACAGTGAATTTATCACTTATAAAATCTATTTATCCAAAGCTTTCCTTGCTTTTCTCCACAGCCAAATACATCCACAAATTCTGTACCTCTGCCTCAAGCTGCCATTGGAAATAGTATTTAGTGTGCTGACACCAACACTAATGTTTTGGCTGTTCCTAATATGACATCCAGACTTCTGGGTTTCAAAAACAATGCCTGAGAAAGGAAGAAATGCTTTGCTGTGCAGTAGGAGCTAAAGTACATTTTATTCCCTGAGACAAAGTCCTACAAAGACACAAACATCTTTTACTAACAATGATGGAATGTAAAGTTTAATATAGATGTTGCTATGGTGATCTTCACATTTACAAATTCACATGAGGATTTCAGCTCTGTACTGTACATTGAAATAACTGTGAAGATAATTTGTTAACTTCAGCTGGTGAAAAATACAGAGTTGTGTTCAAAAACTACATTTGTGTTCAAAAGTCTTAGTGATTCTCCACATTTTTCATGTAACTCAAGATACAGATTTTGATCTTACAAACTAAAATTGTCTTAATTTGGCTACCTTAGAGATTTCCCCTGGCATAATAAAAATAAAATAACAATCAGTTCATTTAAAACACAATCATATTTCTAGAATCTGTGAGAATATCCATGAACCATTCTTATGTTAAATGCCTCCTTTCTTTTTGTCCGGGAAAGCCCACATCTATGACCCCTTGACATTCAGTTCCCCAAGTATTTTCCTCTGGGTAAATACGTTTTTTAGTCTTTTCTACTTTCTCATGTAGTTTTTGGAAGAGTTAGAACCTTTTCACAAACAAGACAATTAAAACTACATGATATGCTCAATGACAGTAAATCAAACCCTTAAAATGGTTAAAATTGTAAATTTTTGATATATGTAGTTTCACTCAATAAAAATATTTATTACATGATAGTTCAGTATATACAACGTTTAGCTTCCTTCTTTTCTTCCTTCCTTCCTTCCTTCCTTCCTTCCTTCCTTCCCTCCTTTTTAAAACTAGCTTAATCATACATTTTACTCTGACATAGGGGATCATTTCATTTTACTAGAAATATAGAAAGGCTGAGATTGAGCCTATAAGGGGAAAATTTTAAAGCTAGGGTTCCCAGGGGGTCCAGGAGCCTACTGAATTGATCAAGTGCTGTACACAGGGATTTAAAGGATTTTTTTCATTACTTCCTTCTAAAAAGATCAGCAATGTAAAATATGAGTACAAAGGCAAACCAGCTCAAGGCTGGGAAGAATGGAATGAGAGGCTGTCTGGAACACCTAGGAGCACAGCCCAGTGTGCCACTTATTTTCACAACACTGCTATAAAGAGAATCCAGGTGTCCTCCTGAGGGGGAAGTGGCCTCCTTCAGGAAGGAAGCAGCCATTGGCCTGCTTTGGTGTCCTGAGTTGTCTCCACAGGAGCCTCTGCAATGAAACTGTGAAGCCCAGCATGGAGCCACAGAGATCCCCAAACAAGGAGACTCTGAAAAGTCTTCGCTGAAGTATTCTTCATGCCATGCTGGGTTCATCAACATGCCTGGGCTGCACTGTGGTCACAGGGTAGAACCCCAAAAGCCAGCAATTGTCACCATATCACATGCATGACAGGATTAATCTTAACTGCAGGTGAAGGTGTCTTCTGCACCCCACCACCCACTGCCTTCCATCCAGTACCTGGGGACTTTTGATGTTTTCTGTGGCTGGACATTCTCCAAAACGCTCACATGCTAGCTCATAGAACATGCTTAAGTAAATGGAAAAGAACTGAAATCATTCCATGCATGTTATCAGACCATAGTGCAAGGAAATTGGAAATTAATGGCAAAAGAAATCTCAAAAACTACATAAACACATAGAAATTAAATAAGACCCTTCCTAAACAACCAAGGGGGTAACAGATGAAATTAAAGAAGAAATTAAACAATATATATAATCAAATAAAAATGCAAATAAAACATACTGGAACCTGTGGGATACAATGAAAGCAACCTAAGAGGGAAATTTACACTGGTCAGTTCTCACATCAGGAAAACAGAACAAGCATCAATAACGTAATGCTGCACCTCGAGCTTCTAGAAAAAGAAGAGATAGTCAAGCTCAAAGCCCATACAGGGAGGGAATTATAAAGATTAAAGTACAAATGAATGTAATGGAGACTGAGTAAACAACACAAAGAATTAAAGAACTGAAGAGGTGGTTCTTTGAAAGAATAAATAAAATTGATAAACCTCTAGCCAGCCTTATTAAAAAAAACAAACCTCAAATTCATGCAGTGAGGAATGAAAAGGGTAAAGTCACTACAGATCCTGTGGAAATTCAGATCATCAATACCTATGTTGAAAATATTTACTTGCATAGGATAGAAAACACAGAAGAAATGGACATATTCCTAGAAATGTATGAATTACCAAAGCTGAATCAAGATGTACAAATTCTGAAAAACCCAATATTAGTTAATGAAATTGAAAATGCAATACAAAACTTACCAACAGAGAAAAGCCCAGGTCCTAATGGATTCATGGCTGGATTCTACAAGAAATTTAGAGATTTAAAATGCTAATATTCCTCAAACTCTTCAATGAAATTGAAAGGGAAGCAGTCCTCCCTAACTCATTCCTGGGGGAAAGTACTATCCTGATACTAAAACCAGAGAAAGACCCAACCAAAAAAGAGAACTACAGGCCAATCTCCCTAATGAACACAGATGCAACAATCCTCAATAAAATGCTAGCAAACAGAATGTAACAAATCATCAAGAAGATCATACACTATGAACAAGTGGAATTCATTCCAGGAATGCAGGGATGGTTTGACATATGCAAATCAACAAACATAATACACCATATCAACAGAGCCAAAGACAAAAATCACATGCTCATCTGAATAGATGCAGAAAAAGCTTTGGATAAAGTCCAACACTAATTCATGATAAAAACCCTACAGAAAATCAGAGTAAATGATCTTCTGATAAAAGCTATCTATGACAAACCAACAGTCAACATCATACTAAATGGACAGAAATTGAAAGTTTTCACTCTAAAATTAGGAAGAAGACAAGGATGTCTGCTATTACCACTTCTATTCAATATAGTTCTGAAAACATTAGTCAAAGAAATTAGACAAGACAGAGAATAAAAGAAATAAGGATAGGAAAAATTACTATTGTTCAGGCCAAGCATGGTAGTGCACACTTGTAATCCCAGCACTTGGGAGGCTAAGGCAGCAAGATGGTTGCAAGTTCAAGACCAGCCTGAGCTACAAAGTGAGCTCAAGACCAGCCTGAACTGCATAGCAAGAACCTGCCTCAAAAAGACAAAAAAAAATTACTATTATGCATAGATGATATGACCCCAAAAACTCTACAAAAAGACTTCTAGAATTAATAAGGAAATTCAGTAGCATAGCTGGATACAAAGTCAACACTTAAAAATCAATAACATTCCTATATACAAACAACAAACTCACTAAGAGAGAAGTTAGGGAAACAACACCTTTCACAATAGCATCCAAAAAAAGGAGAAAGAAATACTTAGGAATCGATCTAACAAAGAAAGTAAAAGATCTATACAGTGAAAATTACTGTACTGTGAAATAGGAGATTGAAGAGGATATCAGAAAATGAAAAGATATCCCTTGCTCATGGATAGAAAGAATCAACACTGTGAAAATAGCCATACTTCCAAAACTGTTATACAGATTTAATGTAATTCCAATCAAAATATCATGATTATACCTCTCAGATCTAGAGAAAACATTCCTAAAATTCATCTGGAACCAGAAGAGATCGAGAATAGCAAAGGCAATCCTGGGTAACAAAGATAAGGCAGGGGGCATCACAATTCCTGACTTGAAATTATATTACAAAGTTGCTGTGGTAAAATCAGCATGATGCTGGCAAAAAAAAAAAAAAAAAAAAAAGCAGACCTGAGGATCAGTGGAACAGAGTAGAAGATGTAGACACAGTCCAAATGCACACGGCCACTTTATATTTTACAAAGAGGCCAAACATGTTCATTGGAAGAAAGATAGCCTCTTTAATAAGTAGTGCTGGAAAAACTGGCTTTTCACATGCCAAAAACTAAACCTAGGCCCACGTCTCCAGGCACTAAACTAAAGCCAAAATGGATCAAAGATCTAAATAGTAAAACAGAAACACTAAATCTACTGGAAGAGAAAGTATATAGAAATCTTGAAGACATAGGGGTAGTCAGAGAGTTCATGAACAAAACCCAAACTGCGTGGTGGAAAGTACCTCAAAGAATCAACAACTGGGATTTCATCTTATTGAAAAGTTTTTGCACAAGAAAGGAAATCACCAACAGTGAAAAGAAAACCAAAACAATGGGAAAACGTTTTTGCTAACTATCCCTCAGACAAAGGACTTCTATCTAGAATATATAAAGAATTTTTAAAATCAAGCCCCCTAAATTCAAAGACCCAATCCAAAAATGGGATGAATATGCACTTCTCAGATGAAGAAATACAAATGGCAAATAAATATATGAAAAAATGTTCAACATCATTGATCATTTGAGGAATGCAAATTAAAATAACACTGAGATTCCATCTCACCCCAGAAAGAATGGTTATCATCAAGAAATCAACCAATGACAAATGCTGGTGGAGCTACAGGGCAAAAGGAACCCTTCTCCACTGTTGGTGGGCATGTAGACTGGTACAACCAGTATGGAAATCAGTGTGAAGATTCCTCAAAAAACTAGGATTAGAGGTCATATTGACACAACGATTCCCCTTCTGGCATTTTCCCAGAAGACTTACTAACGTAACACAGCAATATATGTGCACCCATGTTTATAACAGCACAATTTGTAATAGCTAAACCTTGGAAACAACCCAAATGCTCATCAACTGAGGAGTGGATAAAAAAGATATGGTATTATACAATGGAGCACTACTCAGGTATAAAGAAGGATAAACTCAAGGTTTTTATAGGTAAATGGATGCAACTTGAGATCCTACTCATAAGTGAAATAAATCAGTCTCACATGTGTAAATGTCGTATTGTCTCCATTGTGTAAAAAACTGAAAGAGTAAATAAGATCCAAAATGTACAACAGGTATTATGAAAGGGGAAGAAACTACTGAGAAAGAAAAGAACTGGGATGGGGAAAAGAGAAAAGAAGGAAGGGAAAACAACAACAAATACACACACACACACACACACACACACACACACACAAGATAGATAAAAGGACTACTAATTTCTATTAGCTCATTAAAAAGAATGGTTTTTGCTTATATTATTTGATCATTTTCTCATGCCTGTATTTTATAATCTGAGCAACTACTTTGAAGATACCAATATGCAGTATATTAACCACTGTTAATCTCCTATTATCTTGTTTTGAAACTCTGTATCATTGTTTTTACTGTTTTTTTCTCTTTAAAAAAAAATCATCTAAGGCCCCAAACTAACACTGGTAGGTGAGACAAATGGCTCTCCATAGGCTCTTCAGTGGCACCTAAATGGCCTGACAGGTGACTTGAATATACTCATCCTCCCCATTAGCTGCTGCTCCCTGTGCTATCTTTGCTCAAGTCACCAGTCAAAATAAATGGCACCCTGTCCCAATTCTTCATACCCACATTAGTCTCTCTTCCTGAAATAGCCTCATGTCCAGATCCTTCCAACATCCATCCAGTGTACACTGGGACTACACTCATCCTATGCCAGGCCCTGGGATGCTGCTAGTCGGGATCTAGAATATCCCAAAGGCCCTTGTGGGAAAACAGTTGGTCCCCAGTGTGGTGGTACTGAGGGGTGGTGGAACCTTTAAGGGGTAGGGCCTAATGGGAAGTCTTCAGGTAATTGGGGGCTTGCCCTTCAAGGATATTGTACAAAACCTGTCTCTTCCTTTTCTTTTTTTCTGTCTTTTTTTTTGCTCCTGGACATAAGGTGAGCCATTTTGATTGCCCCCACACCCCCAGGATGCACGGCCTCACCACAGGTACAAAAGCAACTGAACAGGGGCCAAAGCTCTGAAGTCATAAGCAAAAATAAATCCTTTTTTCTTCCTCTTTAAGTTGATTTATGTCAGATATTCATTGCAGTGACGGGAAGCTGGCTAACACAGATATAGTAAAAAAAGGAATGAGGGAGGAAGGGAGAAGGATGGTCCCAGCTTACTGAGCTTAAGAGGTGAACACCACAGATAGCCATTAGTCAAAAAGCACATGTCTGTCAACATGTATGTCAGTGTTGTTTCAAGGTTCCTCCTACTATCCTCAGTTCTGTGAAGATTTCCTGCTACAACCCCCTCACCCCACTCTCCCATCACCATCTCCACAGTCAGGTGCCTCTGGTGGCCTCCCCTACCTCAGGCCTTCTTCCCAGATTTCCATTCTACCAAATCATTCTACATTAGAAGCCAAGCTCCCCTAGGGCAGGAAATCCTATTCCTACCTCTCACTGCCCAGAGACTTCAAAGACCCTCATTTGCCCCACCGATGAAGCATAAGACTGATGCAAGGATTAAGAAGGCATGTAGATGCCTTCCATGTGCGGGAAATCTTTTCTCAGCAGCACAGCAGAGCTCTCTGTGATCACTGATGGAGTGAGTCATTTGCATTATGTCTTGGTGTAAAGCCTAAACCAAGTACATCTTCCCAGAGAGGTGAGCCAGGACACGCGCTCTTTGAAGGCTTTGCTGGTCGTGCAGGAAGGGAAACCCTGAGCAAGTCCCTCTCCCAAGACCCCAGGCAATCCTGCCAGGCTATTATCAAACATGTCATGTGAGGACTATCCATCATGGGGTGAGCCCGGTTTCATGAAGTAAATAGCTCCTCGGACATAAATAACAGGAGGAGACCAGGGCTCTGCCTTCCTCATTTTAAACCTGACTCTGCCCTATGATATAAATCTTGAGTGAGCCTCCCTCTGTAGCCTAATCACACTGACAAAAATTTGGTCAACTGAATAAAACTGGGACGAAAGATTCATTTTGACAGAGGGAGTAAAAGAAAGCTCCATCATAGCACTTATTGTGGCCTAAGTGATTCATAGAGTGGTGTTTTCTGTGAGCCAATAAAATGCTGAAGGGCACCCAGGAACTGCTGGAATGTGACCGGCAAGCTGAAATGGCTTTATCAGATAGAGTCCTCATGGAGACTTGCAGAGGGCAGCGAAGGAGAACGCAGGGCCACCCCGGCCACAGCTTGGGCCCACGTGAAACACTACAATACCACGCCTGTCCGGCATGAATAAGTCTCAGCACCCTAGGGTGCTCTTGGCTAGATGGCAAGACCCCAAAAAGATATTAGTGAGGCCCCAACTTTGTAGTCACCTGAACGTAATCTGTTCAGAACATCACTACTTAGTTTGGCCTTTACTAAACTCAGTGACCTTGAACTCTAAATATAATAGAATTATTACATATAAATATATAGTTTATAAATATGTACTTTATTGGTTAACTTAAGATTATCGGCCATTAGTTATGTTAGGTCTGTTTTCTTTGTCGTTGTTGTTATTGGAGGTTGCATAATTCTGGAGCTAGATTTTTCTAAAATGTTTTAGAATGCATTTGAGGAGTGTCAAAAGCATGTTCCAAGGTGCTGTCTCTAGCATCTCAGAGGTTGATAGCTATTCATGGTGTATAACCTTGGCTAAGTCACAGAGCCAGCCACATCTGCCAAGAACAAAGCATGTGTGTGGAGGGGTGGATCTCTTTTTTTCTAGTCACTGCCATGTCCTTTACCGAAAGTCCAGGCCTCCCTGAGGAAAGATGTAAGCCAGCAAACTGAACATCAAAGCTTTCACCATTTTCATAGCCCCTTGTCACGTTATAGCTTGTTAATGTCTCCATTTAAAAAGGACACTGACCAAGGCCAATATGGGTCACCAGCTATGCTGTGGAGCATGAGCTGGCACATTTGTGTGTATATATGTGTACACAGTGCTCTGCTCTGCTGTTGCTACCAAAACATGCCCTTCTGACTACCACAGTCAGGCAGTCGGAGAATCCACTGAGTTGAAGAGACACTGACAGCAAGGAGGTCTCCCATAATACCGGGGACAATATAGTTCCATAGAGAGTAAGGGGTTTGTCCAGCACTCTGTAGATAGACACTTATTCCTGAACATCACATTGAAAGGTCACCTCTCAGGGCCCTAAGTCTCTGGTTTGCAATTTTCTCCTTCCTTTATTAAATAGATACCCATCATTTTCTGTGTTTCTGTGTTTGGACATGTATTACAAAGAAAGGGCTACACTTATTCAAAAGAAACTACTCTCCTTTCAATATTAGGAAAAACACATAATGATATTTGGTATTTAGCTTGCAAACAGGTGCCTGAGTAGTCAGAATTGAAACAATTATTTACAAGGGCCCACTTCATTCATTTATAAATTCTTATTGCTCAAATAAGTCTCAAGAAATAGAGTGACTGTGCCAGCAGTGTACCAGATTTCATGCCCAGATGCAAAACTGCTATCTGCTAAGGCACATGACGACGTTTTCGGAGAAAAGTGACCACAGGCCACTTAAGGCCTTCCCTAGACGCAGGAACACCGCTCCTGGGAGGTGGGAGGCGCCTGACGCCCACAATGAGAACAGCAGAGCTGCCTTCCACAGTGGATTTTCATGCAGGAAGAAACTTGTTTCTTTACTGCCCACGTGATCAGCAGGGACAGTCCTCCTTTTGGAACAACCATCTGGATTTGAAAAACACAAAAATGGTCCCCAAAACTGCGTGATTAAACGTCAACAACATATGGCAACTTCTAGAAGAATAGAAGAGCTGCCTTTCCGACTGCATTTTTGGGTACTTTTTTGGTGTTAGTGGCTATCATAGGTAGAAACATTGGCTGTGTTGGTGGCGTAAGTGTCAGGAAAGCCATTTTGCCATTCCAAAAATCACAGAGAAATAGCTGCAATTAGATTTCTAGCATAAACCAGGTCTGCCTCTGAGCAGTCTTAATGCTTTTTATTTTCTCATACAGGAAGTCAAATTTTAAATTAAATTATAATGGAAATTTTCCAACAAGCCATTTCCTATTGGGAGCTACCAGAGAAAATAAATTGCTCAGGAAAGCAGGGATGCAGGCAAGTCTCAGTTGCCTTACAAATCTTCTGTAGCTTTATAACTTCACTAATGTCCCTAAAAAAGAAAGGGCAGGACAAATATATCTGCTGAACAGTCAGCTTTCTGGAGGGCTCCATCCTGTTCTTTGGGTCCCACTCAGTCTCTGACTCAAATGCAATCTTATTAATACAGGAATGAATAATTTGATTATTCATTGAATATAGTTGTTCAGCACCTGCCAAGTACTAGAGATAAAAAGATGAGTAAGATAAGCTTCTTTTTGTGGGAAATATTTTCCATTTATTTTAAAAATCAAATCTACGTGGTTATATGTACCTTACTGAAATTTCAACACAGATATCAAGGAACTACAAATGAACTCTTTGCTCCTTCCCATCTCTTTGTACAAAATTAACTCACAAGCCCTTTACTTCAGTAGATTGTTTACTGGTTGAACATTTCCAACAGTGGTGGGGGGATGGATATTTCTTTTTAAATATTAAAGAGAAAAATACCATAAATTTGTTTAGTTTATTGTGATTAATTGTTCAAACCAAACTTCCTAGGAGTTAAGGGTAACCCTGGATACCCTTAAGGGTTATGATATTTCAATAAAACCCATATAGGCAATAATATAAACATTTATCCCATAATCTCCACCACAGGGCCACCAATCTTCAGTCACCAAAACAGAGTTCTAGCCAGGTGTGGCAGCACATGCCTGTAATCCTAGCACTTGGGAGACTGAGGCAGGAGGATCATTGCAAGTTTGAGACCAGCCTGGGCTACAAAGTGAGCTCAAGACCAGCCTCAATTGTATAGTGAAACCATGTTCTTAAGCAGAATTTTTCTTTTTAACTTGGAATCAAATTCAGGACCTTGCGCTTGCCCGGCAGGCACTTTGCTGCTGAACTATATCCCCAGCCCAGGGTTTTAAAGCATAAAACAGCTTCTTCCTTCCTTCCCATCATCATGTAGCCCCTTGCACTGAGTGCAGGATGCCGGCAGTACCATCACTGCTGTAGAGATGAGTGATATGAGCACATGATATGCCCAACAAACAAAGGTACTTATCCAGTGTTAGGAGCTTAGCCCTGAACTCCCTACTCTCTGTGGTTCCTGCAGGGGGCAGCTTCAGGACTGGAAGCCACTTGGACAAGCCGAGTGAATCACCTAATCTGGATGAATCAGGAGCCTCCCTGAGCTTTGATTATCTCTAAATGGAAAAACAAAGCCATTTATTTCAAAGAGGTGTTCAAGTTCTTCTGTCAAGAGGCTGATGTAGATACTTGGTTTGGATTGTCCACACTTTCATTCCTTCCACCCTGTATGCCATGTACAATCTGGCAGACAGGAAGAGGTGAGCCAGATGAAGACAGCTACTATTTACAGACAACTTCATTAAGCAGACCAGCAGCACAACAGCTCCGGAAAATAGCAGATGAGAACATACACAACCTGGCTGTATGGCTAACATAGCCAAATCACGTATCAAATTAAGTCTTTCTCCTGGGACAACTGTCCAGACCTGTGGGATAGGAACTGTTTATCACATCCCCAAGATGTTCACAGCACAGCCAGACTGTACTCCACACAAACACAAAAACCTCAGTAGGAGCCACCAGTTCTGGAAAACTTAAAATAAACCCTTCACGGTAGTAGAACAGTGGCCCCACAGAGATGTCCACACCCTAATTCCAAGGACCTGTGAAGACATTAGGTGGTATGGAAAAGGGGAATTAAGACTGCAGATAGAGACCAGATTGCTAATCAACTAATATTAAAATGGGGAGATTATCCTGGATTATCCAGGTGAGCTCAAGGTAATCACAAAGGTTCCTAAAAGTGCAAGAGGGAATTGGAGGAAAGAGCAGAGAGATGGCAGCATGAGATGGACTCAGTCTCACACTGCAGGCTTTTGAAGGGGTCTACAATATGTAGATGCTTCTAGATACTGAAAAGGACAAAGAATCACACACTCCCTTGGAGCATACAGAAAGAACTCAGCTCGCAGACACCTTGATTTTAGCCCAGTGAGACCCATTTTAGACTTCTGACTTCAAAATTATAAGATGATAAATATGTGTAGTTTTAAATCCCTAAGTTTGTAGAGATTCATTGCAGCAGCAACAAGAAACTAATGTACCATGTACCCAATCAGATTTTGGGAGGAGAGATTACATAAACCCCATCAGTCTTTTATGAGATTTTCACAGACATTCTTCTTTCTCTGAAGATTCTCTACTCTCCTGAACTCTGTTTTTTTGGCTTCAAAATGGTTACCTCTATCCACCATATCAGAGGCCTTCTTGACTCACTTCCAGATTACTCAGGAAGAGATTTTGAAAAGGGAAGAGAAGAGAAATGGCCTCTGCGATCCTGGGATGACACTGGAGGCTGAAGTATGATTTCTCGGGTCTGCCTTATCCAGAACTTCAAACTCATAAGGACAACACGCATTCCTCTTCCCTTGTTCTCTGCGTCATTCTGCCCCTTCTTCCCTCCCTCTCTTCCTCCTTCCTTCCTTTCACAAATATCTACTGGGAACCTAATATATGCTACATAATGCTAAAGGCAAGGAAATACAAAAATGGTTAAGCTCAGTAAATGATCCTCAATTCTTATCCAAGAATTAGTTAAAGACTTACCATCCATCTAGAGCTGTGATTTTCAAACGTTTTGGAGTATTACCCATAGCAGTAAATACATTTCTATAACACAGTCTACTACACACACACATGTAAAACTGAAAAAAAAATGGTGAATAAACAATACCGAAGCCTCACCAGAGGAAATGTACTCTTATTTTCTATTCTATGTTATCTTTCATTCTGAATAGCATTCTGTTCTATTTTAGTCTAGTCTTTGCCATTCTTCATTCTGACCAGCAACCTAGTAAATTAATTTTGTGACCTAGTAATGGCTGGTACCTCTCAGTTGGAAAAGCACTGACCTAGAAGTCTTGATACCCATGCCAACATGATCACTACACTTCCCCACAGCAGTCACACCTCAGAAATGGGTTCCAGGTGTTGGTGGATCCCAAACCCTTCCTTCCCCTCATCCCACAGCTGTCCATCCAAGGAGAGCCCACTCAGGCACGAGGATCCCAGTTATTGCAGTGCTAATAATCACCCACCCCAAACACACACGAGCTCTTCATTCCTTGAATCAAAGTTGCAGGATGTAGAAAGCTGGGACGCATTGTTCCTGTCAATCAGGTACGTGGCTATAATTGTCACTTGAGTGAAATCAGAGCTCAGAGCAATGAAGAACAAATAGCACCCGAAGAGCCAGCACCGGAAGCCAAGGCTCCTGGCTGTTCAGGCCCAACAGCAGAGATTACACTTCATGGAAGGAGAAGCAACCAGCACATTTGGGCAGAATGCCAAATGACTAAAAATGTGCTATAACTGACTTTATTAATCACCCAGCACATCTAAGGAAGATTAGTAGTTAAATATGCAAAGGATCTGGTCGGGCCCTCAGCCAGTCTCTGCTGGGGAGATGTGTGCAGCATGAGTGTGCCTCTCTAGTGCTCCTCCACAGGGCGCCACAGGCCACCAGCTTCAGAGGGCGCCGCTATAAAAAGCAGCTGAAAAAGTCACAGTACCCTTTTATGTAAGAGAACACTATTTGCTCAGATAAATTTTTTTTAAATGAGAATGTTCACTCTCAATTACTTGTCATTCCACCTAATGACATATATTAACGCTTATCTTTTCACAGGCTAATTTTAGACAGATACCAGTTCCCAGATCACTCATTTAGAAAAACACTACTCTGCTTTGCAAATCCAGTCCACTGTGTCTAGAAGATTCCTAGGCAGAGTGGCTGGCTGGCCCCAAGTTCCAGAGGTAGGATGGGCAGGGTCTTTGCAGTGTGCCTGCACCCCTTCCTCTCTATCTCTAGGATGAACCTAACTGCACAAATACTACCCTGACTGTGCAGGGTGAGGGTCATATTAGAATGTCACCTCCACAGTGCAATCTTAGTCTTCTTGACAATTTTTCTGGCAGAAAATATTGAAGTTGAACAGAGTACCAAAAATAGCACATATCAATGGCACAGCAACCCCCAAAGCACTCAATATTCCATTCATCAGAACTGCTCCCCAGGAATGTTTTATTAAATCCACCCAACCCCACCATTCCACTGTCTGAAGGGGCCAACAGGTCAGAAACAAGATGTGTCTACATTCTCATGGAAGGTGGGTGGGTCTCAAGTTACATTTCTGACTCTCAGTCCTGCAGGACTTACAGCCTTGGCCCTTCTCTGAAGTAAAATCCAGGTCAGCTCTTACTAAAACTCCCATGGAAGTTATCAGTCTCCCACTCAGCAATATAGTACATGGAAGAAATGAAAGACAGAGAAAAAAAATCGCAGTTGAAGGGGCCCCGCGATGACCCAATGCTTTCAGTGGAACAAAGGGCCACAAATCAGGTGCTTATGGCTTTTATTGGTATCAGTTAGGGAGGTAGGTGGGGATTGTGGCTGAGTGCACAGGAAGAGAAACTTTGCAGGCATGGCTAAAGGAGAAACAGAGAACTTTTGCATCAGGCACAGAGGCTCCCCAGTTAGTGATGCAGCAGATAACTTGATGTATGCAAGGCTGGCACCTTTACTGCCAGGAAAACGTAATTCTTTCCAAGTCCCATGGCGTCAGCTGGGATGTCATCTCATGTCTTAGTCCTGGAATCACACAGCTTCTTCCTCAAGCCCTCATTTTACCCATCACTTCCTGGCTATTCTCACCTGTGTGCTGCATGAGAAACATTGGTGTCTCAGCTAGACTTTATCACATTCTTTGGCCAGTTAAGGCAACATCTGCTTCTATATAGCCAGCTATGTATATTTCAGTAAATAGGGTTGAAGTAAAGGTCGGATGAAGATGGAGTCAAGGGGCTTCACTTTTCATGGGAGCATGGCTTGGTGGTCCTCCACAAACTCTCACTCTGGTATCTAGATACTCAGACCTCTCAAACTTCTGGGCCTTGATTCTCCTCATTTCCATCTGCTCTTCTGGATCTTATGGATTATAACTTTGGTTTTTCTCTTACTACTGTTGTTGACTCCAATCTTTTGGCCTTGCATTTTCTCTGCTAAATTCCAGCTCTCAATATATCTACCCAGGTCAACCCTAGCCCCATGCTTCCAGGCCCAACTAAAGAAAATCAAGTTACAGGAGCAGATTTCCCAAAACATGGATAAGCTCTAATCCTAGAGGCCTAGGAATACTGCTATGTCTCTGCAGAAGTTTTATTTTCTTGTTTACTGGGTGACACTTCCAACTTTGAATTCCTACCCTCATATCTCTGCTCATTCAGTGTAGTAGTCAGGGCTAAATTAAACATCATACTAGCCTCTGACGACATAGGTAATCAAGAGCACTCAGCCTTTCTTCATTTTTCTTTCCTCCTTTCTTGGGATAAGGAGGTCCCTCCCCATCTCAGACCAATACTCTCCCACTCTCTTCTTCCCATCACCCCTCTGCCTCCCTCCTCTCTTGGGGCCTGGCTTTCCAGCCATCCTATTTCTCATCTGCTTTTCTGTACCTTTTCCTCTATACCAGGTGTGTTCGCCTCACAGTCTATGGACTGCCTGCAGCCCAGGATAGCTAGTAATGAGGACCGACAAAACTGTAAACGTTTAACATCATTATGTCATTTGAAGCAACATTTTTCATGACTTGATTGCGTGGTTCTGGAGCACAGACTGCACAGTTGACAACTGAAGCCTTTGTAGGGGAGGGTACATACAGTGCAGTGCTAACTCTCACTCTTGCAGCTGCTACACAAATTGGAAATCTTTTTCATCATTACAATAAAAAATATTAAATAGAAAATTTTGGTACTTATACATGCAGTGATTTATTATATAGTTTACATGCAGCTCCAGATAATTCCTCTTCACTTAACGTGGTCCAGGCAGACCAAAAGGTTGAATAGCCATGCTCTTGACTTATTCTTCAGCTATCTTAAATTTCTCCTTCCCTACACTGTTTACAAAAAGGTATAGAAAGAGCTGGCAATGGATATGGCCCCTTCCTTACCCCTTGGCCCTCAGCTTTCACTCTTCAGCCCACTACAATGAAATATCCATTTCCAGTCTTGCAAAGATTAACTGCAACCTCCAAATTCCTAAGTATAACAGCTCATTGCAACCCTTTTCTCACCTGTCCCTTTGTAGGATCTCACAGCCACTCACATTTCCTGGGGTCCCTTCTAACATGATTTCCAGCTTCCTCCTCTTTGTTCTCCTTTCTTCTTCCCTCATTCCCTCTCAGTGGGCTCTTCTGTACTCTCCCTGGATTCTCCACTGAAGCCATAGCTGAGCTCTAGCACTTACCCCTCTCGGCTCTAAACCCATAAGGCTCCTGGAGTCAACCTGTCAGTTCCATGAGAGTGGGGCCAGGTTGCCTTTCTGTGTCTTATGGGGCCTAACACTGTGCCTGGCACATCACAGGCATTCTGTGAATGATTGCTGAATGACTGACCCAAGCTAAACTCAATGCTTTCCCTGGCAAACCTGATCTCTCTTTCAAATTCCCTTCTCAGTGAATATTGCTAGTCATCCAAGAACAGTCCTCAGGTTTTTTTCTTGACATTCTACACTCTGCATACATCCACTCTCTCCATGACCATCTGTGTCAGCTGCCTCCTGCTCACTCCCAGGACCACCGCCTGGTGCCAGGTACTCATCCTCTGAATATGAACTGACAGCCCACTTTGAACCTCCTAACCTGCTCTGGCTACTTTTGATACAGAGCCTGTGCTTCTTGTAATTTCACCCTGTGTGCCTCTGTGGAAAGAATGCAGAGGATTAGGTGGGATCATCTGGTCAGGGATGCAGGCAATTCCATGACCTCCACAAGATGGTAGCAGGGCCAGTCTCAGAAATATGGAACGCGATAGGGTGGCGAAGAACTGAGCAGCACAAGCCACAGGAAGAGGTGCCCACAGGTCCTAGGGTAGGAAGGGACGTATTGGGGTGCTGTAGAAGCTACCGCACAGCCAGTGTAGCTGGAGACCAGGAAGGAAAATGGGTTACCTGGCCAAATGAGGTTGGTGAGGACCAGAAACAGATAGCCCAGGACCTGGAGATGTAGACGAGAATTTTGGTTTCTTTTCCAGAGCTCTGGGAAGAGGGCAAATGACAGATCAGCTGTGCCTATTAAAAAAAATCCCTCCATAAATGTTTAATTGATGATGGCTACTTTTTTAACATAATGAAAGACATCTATCTCAATCAGAAATTCAACAGAGAGGAAGGGAGTATAAAGACCAATTCACAACTCAGGAGTAGGACAAAATATCCATTATCACTGTCCTTTGAGAAGCTTGCCAACACACTTGGGTGAGAAAAGAAATAGCTTCAAAACTCAGATAGAAAGAGGTAAGACTGTCATTATTTGCATATGATATGCTCACATAGCTACATATCCCCAGTAGAATCTACTAACTCTTTACCTCATAGGGCAGGAGCAAATTAATATGTAGAAATCAATGGCCTGATTGTATGCAAATAATAATCAGTTATAAGAGGTATTAGAAGAAAAGGTTTCCATTTACAATAGGAACAACAGAATAATAATTCCTAATAATAAATGTAGCAAGGATTATTCAAGATTTCAATGAAAAGAATTTAAATTAACCTGTAAGACACTGGAAGACTGTGGAAGATTCATCAACATTAATAATGTCACTTCTCCCTATATTAATCTGTAAATGTAATGCAATCCAAATAAAAATAAAAATGAAATTTTTAAATAAATCAGAACCATCTGATTTTGGAGCTTATAGGAAAAGTTCCCTCTGTCTACAGTGGTGATGCAGAGTGGAAAGGAGCAGGAGAGAAGACGACCTAAGAGACCTGGGGATGATGCTGGCAAGGAAAGCTGGTCTGGGCTGGGTCCAGGGTCTGGAGCCTGGGGTGGTGGTTGAGATGTGAAGAGGGGATGTACTTGCCAGATATTTCCATAGAGATTGGGCAAGGGGAGTGAGTGACAGAGGTCAAAGGAGGGCTCCTGGTTGCAGGATTGCCCATTCAATTATTAATCAAATGTGTCTCATCCCTGCCTTCCTAAAATCACACCACAGCTGACAGTGTCTCTAGGTCCAGTGGAGACTGAAGAAAGTCCTTTTGGGGGTCTTGTCAACTGGCCAAGTGAAGCGCCATTTCTGTGTTTTGACTCTGCTAATCAGGTGTCTGCTAAGAGCCTTGCGAGCAGGATGGCTCTGCTTCAGAGCCTCAGGAAAACTAGTTCTTTCCCTATATGTACTTGTTTCTTTTCTTTTAATTCAAAAATCATGCCAGAAAAAAAATAGAGCTGTGATTGTTTCTAAATCCAATCTAGTCAGAGGCCACATTCACTCTTGCTGTAACTGGATATCTTCAAATTGTCTTTCCCTTTCCTTAAAAAATAAGTCTTGAAAGTATAACAAAATGTCTTGCCACTACCCACCTCCTGTTCTGTCAGGAGCAATGTCTCTTTAAGGTTTGCCTTTTTCCCTCTTCGGGGTTCAACACATTTTCAACCAGAACAAAGTGAGTTTAAAAGTGGTTGCCGCTCAAATATCTATAGAAATCAGTTCAGTGAATGTGGTGTTTGATATGAAAAAGAAATGTATTTGGTTTCTGTACAAACAGGCTGCAAGCAAAGCATATGTCCTTTAAAGCTCAGGAAAGAAGCAGAGGCTTTGGATAAGGCAAGTCAAGGCATAGCTCACCTCAGTGTTTGCCAGACAGGCTTTCTGTAGGCATTACACAAATCCATAACGAGGTGCCCGGGCCAGTTCTCTGACATCTTGCAGTGCACACAATTGCCTGGGTGGTCTTGCCATGTGCAGGTTCAGCCTGCAGCTTCAGGAGAGGCCTGAGATTGTACTTTACTGCTAAGCTCCATGTGATACCAGCACACAAATCCACAGACCACTTAGAGGGGCCAGAATTGAAACAGACTCAGCAAGTTAGAAGCCACTTTCTCAAGGATGAACCTGTAGGATGGAATGCATTCTCTTTATTTATAAAACAGAGATTTTGCTACTGATTTATGTAAAAAAAAAAAAAAAAGCCCAGATAAAACAAGTGAATATTTGCGAGTCTTTTAAGCCCGAATATAAAAAAGACCATGAAAATAGTTACATTGTGGAAAAAGTCACTCTGTTTTTGCATGAATTATGCCTGGAGATCAGAATACCCTATCCCAATCTAATCTACATACTATATTGATTAAAATTTCATAACTAGAAAATCCCAAAATACACTAGGAATGCCTTACCACCCACCAATTTGGATGAAACAACAGGGATGTTTTAAGTATGGAATTTTAAAAAATAACCTGGCTTATTATTTTCAATTTTTAAGCATGCTTTATGTGTTTGAAAAAAGATTTCATATTCTTTCTTAAGGATACTGTTTATCTTACTTCTTTTGCACTATCTAAGAAAGAAAAGTCTGGTCTTCCCAGCCCTCATCTGTGAATGATTGCAAATTCCACATAAAAAGAAAGTGAATTTCTAAAATCTTCCAGCATTTAAATTTTTTTAAAACCCTGAAACTAGCTGGGCGTGGTGGTGGCACACACCTGTAACCCTAGCACTTGGAAGACTAAGGTAGGAGGATTGCTGCAAGTTCGAGGCCAGCCTGGGCTACAAAGTGAGCTGAAGACCAGTCTGATCTGCATAGTGAGACCCTGTCACAAAAAGACAAAAAAAAAAAAAAAAAAAAAAGCCCTAAAACTTACAATATATATGTTCTTTCCATTCAAACTATACCTGTTAGCAGGTCTTTGTTTCACCCATTTTAGAGGTGGAAATACTAAGGTTTAAAGTCACCTGAAATGTTAATGCAACTCACAGTCAGTGCATTGGGAAGACCTTATTAAGCTAGGAAATGGCAACACTGATAAACTTTACCCACTGAGTCTCAGATGGCTTGAGGGAAACTACTGTATATACCTCTAGCAAGCACACAACCTCAGTCAAGTTTGTTTGTCTTCGGAAAACGTTTTCTTTATCAACCAAAGAGTAGAACATAGAAGAAAGAATAAATTAACTGCTTTTTTTTAAAATAAGGGAAGTAGTCCTGTGTGGTGTCAAAACATTTAAAAAGTACTGGGGATGTAGCTCAGTGCAAGGGCCCTGGGTTTAATCCCAAGTACTTAAAGAGAGAGAGAGAGAGAGAGAGAGAGAGACAGAGAGAGAGAGAGAGAGACAGAGAGAGAGAGAGAAAACTAAAGATGGCACACATATTTAACTGATTTTTCCTATTTATGCAGATCTGTGCTCTGTGTACAAAAGACCATGAAACTAGTTACACTGTAGAAAAAGTCACTCTGTTTTTGCAAAATACAAAAAAAAATTCAAAAGCATATAATAGATCTCTGCAAATGTCTTTCACATACTATTACTATCTTTTCTTTCCTGAGTATCAGGAACAGAGCTTACCCTACCTAATCTGATAAGGAATAAACCATAAAAACATGAAACAACTTCAAAAATCACTTAATGAAAATACAATATCTAGTGAACCCATATAATAATAGCAGCATAATTATGATGTTCTACTTAACTCGGATTTAATTACGCCTAGTAATTGTCCACCAAACATAGTTCCACTACATAATCAGTGCTCCTTTCTTCCCTGAACACCATTGTATCAGAGGTGGAATTTAACTGCACCAAGGCTATACTTTCAGGGATCATTTCTATAGTACGGAATTTAACTGCACCATCATAGAAAGGTCCTTTCTATACCTTTAAATCTGGGATGGGTACAATGAAAGTACAAAATCCAGAAATAGAGATAGAATTTTTAAAAAAACAATCTGGAACACTAATTGGATAGGTATGGGAAGCATCTAACAGAGGGAAAAATATAAAGTTGTATTTCTTATCTGATGGTAACACTTGGACCAATGTCCAATAAGGAAGCCAGCTTTGTTTTAGGTCTAGGTTTGTAATAATCATAGCACTCACTTTTACTAACAGTGTCCTTTTCTAATAGCACTGGGATTTTGTGCAGAAGAAAAGAAAGGGATAGGCTATACTAACAAAGGGATTCCATGAGTTAGGACGGGTTTGGCTGGAATGCATCAGGAAGGCTAGCTCATGTTAGCTAAACCAGTGATGTAGGCTCATCTGATACCTCAAACTGAAGGCTGCTCTGAGTTCCTCTTGCCCAGGAGCAAGACAGGACTGCTTAGTGGGGAAAACCCAACAAGGCCACGGCAGTGACCTAGCGCATCTCTCCATTTAAGGAGTGGCTCCCACCCCATACTTGAGGTAATCTTCCTTGTTGAGTCATTCACTCCACTTAATGGAAACATGACCAAGATCTGACCTGATTTTTAGAGTACACTACTTCTATAGACTAAAGTCATGGAAGCAGTTATCAAGATGTGCTCAATACTAACAGAGGACAATTAGTTTGGCAACAAATCACAACCTCTGATACCCTACTCACTGGCTGAATGACTGCAACTTATCTCATTAGTGTCTCCACTTTGTTTTCCTATAGCAAGAGCTTCCTTAAAATAACTTGGGGAGATGGTGAATAAGCATATGAAAAGATGCTCTATAGCATGTCATTAAGAAATTGCAAATGAAAACAACAACGTCATACTACTGCCCACCAATTAGAATGGCTAAAATCTAAAATACTGACAACACCAGAGGGTGGTACAGATGTGGAGCAACAGGAACTCCCATTCATTGCTGGAGGGAATGCAAAATGGTACAGCTACACTGGAACAGAGCTCCACAGTTTCTTACAAAGCTGAACATTACCTCACCATATATCCAGTAATCACATTCCTAGGTATTTACCTAAATGAGCTGCAAATATGTTCACACAAAAAGTATCGGTATTATGGTAGTTGCTAAAAATTGGAAGCAACCAAGACGTCCTTCAATAGGCGATGAATAAACAAATAGTGGTACATCCAACCAAACAATGGAACATCATTCAACATCTCAAATAAATGAGCTATCAAGTTGCAAAAAGACATAGAGGGAATCAAATGCTCACTGTTAAGTGAAAAAAGCCAACTAAAAGAGAGACATACTGTATGATTCCAACTGTATAACAGTCTAGGAAAGGCAAAAATGATAGAACAAATAAAAAGATCAGTGGTTGTCAGAATTGAGGCAAAGGGTGGGGATGGGGGGAATATTTTAGGCCAGTAAGGCTATTCTGTAGAATACTGTAACGGGAAGCATGTCACTTGCATCACATAAACCAACAATATACCACACAAAAGGTGAACCTTAATGTCAACTGTGGACTTTACTTATGAATAATGAATCAATATAAACTGATCAAGTTAAATATACTACAGCAGGACCACAACCAATCACAAAGATTGGAGTAATAACTCGGGAGGAAGAAACTTGAAAATGAAAGCTCCTTATTTTTGCCAGTGCGGAGAATTCACAATTCTTGTAGCAAGCACTTGAATTTCCCAGCCCTGACCCAAGTTTGCCACTGAACTACTGTCCTCCAAGCCTCTAAGTGCATTTTAAATTGATCACAACTTCTACATTTTGTATGCTGTTCTAGTGTTTTATAGTATGATAGTGCATTCTAGTGTTTTATAGTAATATTTTTAAGAGGAAAAAATGACAAAGACAAAAATGAAACAACACAAAAACAATAAAAATGATAGAATTTCAAAACAAGATCATAGGAAATTAACAATGGTTGTTATATTACATATTGTTATTGTCAACAAAGTCACTCAGATTAGCTGATATAAAACTGCAAGATAGATCAAACAATTAAAGAGAATAAAAAATAATTTTAAAAATTAGAAATGATACAGAGTTTCACTAAACAAGATGGTAGGAATTCAACAATGGTTGTTATACTGCATATTGTTGTCTTCAAATTAGTTGTTCAGATTACCAGAAATAAGCATGCAAAATTGGTCAAAAAAATTTAAGCATTAACAGTTCCTTTCAATAAGCCAACAGATATCAGCAGTACAATTATCCCAGCTATCCTTGTATATACATATATATTGTTTTTCCTTCCTTCTTTCTTTTCTCTTTTCCCTCACCCCAGTTGTTCCTTCCCTTTGAGCAAATTCTTTCCCTTTCACAATATCCATTGCATCTTTTGGATTTTATTTACTCTTTCAAGTTTTTACACTAGGGAGACAATATGATATTTGAGGTAATTCCTCAATAGTCCAATACAATGGTCAAGTCGCTAATGGTTCCTCTAGCACTCCCTACTCAGTTCAGTAGTATCCTCTTTAACTATATTATCTTGGGTCCTACATGAGAGCTCTGCCTGATAAGGAAATACACACCTAGTAAATTATCTGGCTACAGATAATGTGAAAATGTTTGGTATTACTTATACACTCACTAAAATTTCTGGACTACTAAACTGTTTATCTGCTGGGAGAAGAGGGTAGGCTGAGGAGAGTAGAACATAGTTCAGGGATTTTCATTGTATGGTAAAAAGACACAGCCTAAGCCAGGAAGCAATTTAATAATTTAAAGACTTCTTGCTGTTTTCAAAATATGAAAAAGTCTTGTCCACTCCTGTGTCCAAACTTACAATTTTTAAAAAACCTATCTTACTCCCTACTGTTTGGAATACTTTCTAGATATAGTAATGGATATACACATCTGATAATGGACAGTTAAGTAAAAATATGTCATGTTTCATAAACATCTTTCAAAGAAGAAAGTACAACACAACCAGATCTATAAATCACAAACAAATGCACAAGGCCCATTACTGCCCAAGGGAGTAGAAATTAGTGCTTTATCTATATAGTACAATTTGGAAATGTTCTGAAAACTTTTTAACTTAGCTTTAGAATTGCTGACCCAGCAATTCCACTTGTAGGACTTTATCCTTTCAAAGGTATGAAATTGACCCTTCAATGCACTTTCCACCCATGTCTGTAATTGGTTTAAGAATGGGTCATAGGATAAGCTAAATCTCCCTTATTTGGGGGAGGGACTCACTGGAAGTGATGGTGTCACTTTTCCCTGGGTGCTGCCTAGTCTGGATTTGTCCCTTGGAGTTGGGGCAGGTATCCTGTGACCTGCAGCAAGTGAACACAGAGGAAGAAAGAGCCTGGGTCCTTGAGACACCACTGAGGAAATTAATCAATGCTTCTAGGAGCCTGTCTGACCTTGGGCTTCTTAGAGACACAATAAATTTACATATCATGTAAGCTAATCATTGTTTTCTATAACTTATGGCCAAAAGCTGTCTGATAAAACCCACAGAAAAGTCACACATATGTGCCAAACTGTATATACAAGATAGTTTACTGTGGCCTACTTAGTAATTACTAACAACTAGAAACCCAAAAAGTCCTTCCTGATTACATTATAGCCCATCCATGCTATAGAATGCTATGCAGCTCCTAAAAAGAAAGAGGGGCCCTATATGTGCTGATACAGAAAGTTACTCAAGACACGTGATTAGTTAGCAAAAAAGAAGGCATAGAACAACACATACATGAGTATAAAATATATACATACATGGATACACATGCTTTTATACATATGCACTCACATTTCTCAAAGTACACTGTAAAATTCCTACAGTGGTTACAGGAACTGGGGGAAGAGTGAGTATGGAGAGGTGAATTAATTTTCACTTGGTTGGCCACTGTACTATTTGAATTTTTTACCATAGCATATAATTCTTTATAATTTCTAAAAAAAAGATGAAAATTACTTTCAAAATGCTCAAAGGACTCAATTATGACAGTTCAGAGAAACTTAAGTGCAAAACATATATACAAAAATGACTGCCTAGAAATTCATTTAAATCAGATGTTATTAACCATGAACACTAAGGTTAAACATAGAAAAATCTTAGGTTCCTTAATCCTTTTTCTCCATTTCCTCTATAACCTTTGTTGCTACCCACAGTCAGTATGAATTTGAGAGCTGCAAACTAATTTTAACATAGCCTAAGTAAGGTAAAATTTATAGTCTAAATGCACAAGTGTGCACTTCAAAGCCAAAGAAGGTTTTTTAACAGCCCATACCACTGGACCCCTTCATGGAGTGAAGGAGCTATAATCATGGAGTTATATATAATCTTTGAGAGAAAGCATTAAGAAGACCCAGGTGCTACCGGATTTTTCAGATTTCCTTCTAGAGCCTAGCTTGCATACGGGGCACTTATAAGCACTGTACATCCTGTAGGTACAGACACCAATTCAAATTACTGTCCAAAGTATCTTTATAAAAAGTACTACCTGCCTCAATGTGCAATAACATTCCAGACATGCCAAGATTTTGAGGGCTGTGGTCTCCACTTAAAGAATAGTTTCCCAATTAAGGTTTTCCCATCCTTTGGATGATGAGGAATTTTTCTAACTCCTCTCTGACTACGTGGTTCCTCCACTTCCAAGAATGTGACTCTATACTTTCCCTCAGGCATTGCCTCCTAGGAGCCTCATCTCTCCATTAACCTCATCCCTATTTCATTCTCTACAGTAGTGCAGTTATTCATTTGTTTGCATTGCATCTCGATCCTCTACCCCTGCACTCCTCCAATGGGTGCAAGGACTTAATTTGTTCTCTGTGGTGTCCCTGTAGCCATGAAGTGGCATTGTGGCAAATCTGCAACAGGATCACAAGCCAAAGTTACTCTGGAGGCACTCCTTAGTGATTTGTTGAGTATGCTCAATAGACAAATGGAAGTCATCATATTGTTTACAGTTGGCCCCTGTAGTACTAGCATAGTAGTAGTGGAAACAGTAAGGTAACAATAACAGTAAATGTATGATGGATAAATTAGTCTGAATAGCTTTGGTATTTAATACAATTGTGCTCAACTCTCTCATCTTAGGAGGGATACCATCATGTAAACATATAGTTTAGTTTGGAGATTCCTTAAGCAAATGTCCTTAAGCAAAAGAGTAAAATCCAACTATCTAGGTCCTGCCTAACACCTATTCTCTTGTACATGAATCTGTATGGATAGTTCTAGCATCACTGTCCACGGCGTTCTGCCACAAGCTTCAGAGAGCTCTTCAGAGAAGTAGGACAGAGCTACGAAGACACCCAGCTCTCTAGAGAACTTTCATAGGCCACGTGTCCATCTCTGCATGTGGCTCACAACAATTTCAGTTTTATCTTTTATTGATTTTATAGCCAGCATCCAAGCAGAGGAAAACCATTTTGCTAGCTTTAGTCAAAGAAGTGTTCACAGAGCTCATCTGAAAGAAAGTGCTTTCCCATGCCCTTCCTCTTCCCACCATGCCATCTTCTGACACCCACATAAGTGGAATTATGTAATTTATGGGGTCTTTGAAAATGGAAGGAATGTTCTTTAAACCTCCACTTGGGTCCTGCAGGAAGAATCATTTCCATAGCTGAAGGAGCAAGGAGCAAGTAGCTCAACCTTGTATTTCAGGGGTGACCTACTTTAAGGCTTTACCAGGTTCACTGTCAAGGTGCTGACCTGACTCCTCATAACACTCTGAGCAATCCAAGAAAAAACAGCTATAGGCATTTGAAAATGCAGCCAAAAATATTCAAAGGAAAAAGAAAAGCTTTCCAAGGAAACAATACTGTTTTGAATGTTAAAGAGGGGAAGGGATTGGGAACAAGTGAAAAACAGCAAAATGTACTTTTTATTAAACTACAGTGTCATTTGCCTTGGCAAGGCCTGCAATTTCAGCCTTGTGCCCATAGCTTCATGTCCCCTGGACTGCAAGCTCCCTGAGGGCCAGAACTGTATCACTGCCTGGTATGTAATTTCTGAGTGAGTGAATATGTTTTCGTTCATATTTTTCAGACTGGAAAATTATACCTGTCTTGCAGTTCTTTTTCCCACTCACTTTTAGTCTATTTTCTAAAGCTTTCAGGATCAGAAAAAAAATGAACAATGTCTCACAAGTCTTGTGTGATATGCTTTTCTCACTGGAAGTATATCCCACATGCTCTGCAGAAGCCCTAATTCCCAGTTCCCAACCTTTAGGCAGTAAACATCCTGGGAGTTCTCTGTTTATTCTTTAAATAACATTCCTGTGTAGCTTCCTTCCTCTACAAATTCATCCCACTAGTGATTTTTTTCAGGGTGATTTTTTTAAATACTTGCCTATCCCTTGCAGAGCTCTTTAATAAACTAGCAATAAAGATAGTACTGATAAATCACTCTGACAATATTAGTTACAATATTGCTTAACAGCCATTGAGAGCCTATCCCAGCCCAGAACATACAAGGAACTTTAAAGACAAAAAGCAGGAATTTGCTGGATTTATACTGGTATATTGCTTGAGAAGCTGAAAGAGTTTAAAAAATATTATCAACTCTATTGGTTGTAAGGCCGGCCCACCTTCTCTAACAACATCCTTCCACTATGCCCTCTGTGAAGTCAGGTGCACTCAGTTTTTGAATCCTAATTTGGGTATCATAGTAGTAACTACAGAACCAGACAGAAGTATCGGTGGTGTATGGATCTAATCATACGTTATTAAAACATATAGAAAATGTATAGTTCAGGCAAGATGAGCAGGAGAATAAAAATACTGTAATTCAGAATTCAATCAGGCAGGAGAGAGATCCATAAAAAAGTAATAAACCTCTATGGGAGGGTGCAGAATTACATGGCCCCAATTAGCATATTAACAGTGGTAAAAAATTGTTAAAGAATTTCCTAAAGCTGTCACTTGAACTCAGGAAAAAAAAACCATCAACTGGATGCTATGGGTGCTGAGTCTTTTCTTACACCACAGAAACTAAACTGGGTGCCCATCGGTGGTGTGGTACAATGCACATACGCAGCTCAGGGTGTCTCAGCCTTAATAAAGGTCTCTGGCTGCAGCCCATCTGAGATAGTCAGCAGCATTACATATCATGCTCCCATAACTTCAGACTATGCCACTGTACATCCGCACGTCCGCTTCTGCCCCAGCACAGCATGAACAGTGAGAGCATTCTTTCTGGTTTTATTTTAAAGGCAAGAGAGAAGAACACCATGATTTTCAAAATTAAATGTGCCAACCAGCCTAATTTTGTAGCTACTCAGATCACTGGGGCCTGAGAAAAGCTTAGCCATTTTGTAAATGTATTTAGGCATAAAGAAAATCTCCATGGGGAGGCAAAGGAAGTCAGCCACAGGCACACAGCTGGATGGTGGCTGGTCCAGGACCAGAACTTAGTGCTCTTTTTGCAAATTTACTATGGTCTAGACCAACTCAGTGACTAAAGCTGCTTTAGATTTGATGCTTAGAAACATAGCCAAACGCTAATTGTCTCAGGAACTCTGCCATCCCAACTCATCAAGTAGTGTCTGGACTTTTCCCACAACTTCAGCAGGTAGAGCAAGAGGCAGAGCTCCAAGCTCAGTGATGTCAATGTGCCAGGTCTTGGGGATAAATGGACTGATCAAGAGAGTCGGATGTTTCTGTCCCAAGAGGTGACTTTTCCTCATGCAATGAAGCCAGGCCAGGCAAAAAGGAAAGCCAGCTCCATTTCCATCTGGAAGATCCTTGCCAAAGAAAGATGAAAGCGTCTGGCTGCCAGTCTGAGTGCAGGACCTGCAGAGAATTCACTCACAATAGAAATCTCTAATAGATGTGAGGGAAATTCAGCCTTGGTTCTGGGTTCCTTTAAAACCCAACACTGACACTCCCCGCCTGACACACACACCCATATATACCCACCGTTTGGCTCTGATTGCCTGAAACAGGCTGTTGAGTAGAAGGGTAATTGAGTGAAAGTGGGCATTTGTTACTTCGCTTCTCCCTTCTGCTCTGGCTGACCATCTAAAACTGGCTGGGAACATTTCTTTTCCTACCCCTACTCTCCTAACATTTGGCTTTTAGATAGAGATATGCCATAGAGTTAGTTGTTGTCTATGTGTCACCAGCTGTTAAATGCTTCAGGAAACACTTTCTACTATTTCCCAAAAGAAGAGGACAATTGTTTCATGTGCAGTAAAGTTTATCATAGCAGACATGAAACACCGTCACCATCCAGGCTAAGAGCTAGATACATACACTATGTCAGAGAAGACAACTGAGGAACAACAGGAGAATTTCAAAGTTTGACCACAGTTGGATACACCCTGAATTTCTGTATTTGTATCTGCCTTTCTCCAAGTCTCTTTCCCCAAGAAGTGTCCCTCTTCTCAAGGACAAGGCCTCCACCTGGCTTTGATCCAGCGCCTCCTGTCTTCTCAGGAACCCTAAACTTCCAGATGAACTGACTCTTCATTTTAGAGTCAAGTGATCTTTGTCAATTTATCTTGGTCCCTACCATTTAAAAAGGGGGAGGGGGTGCTAGTGGAACTGGCTCAAAGGTAGAAGACTTGACTAGCATGTTGCAAACCCTGGGTTCCATGCTCAGCACCACAAAAAACAAAATGGGAAAAAAAAACAACAAACAACTCTTAACCCTGCCAGATGTTGAGCTATCTTCTTTGCATGGCCAAACTTGTAGAGTTTGCTGTTTCTGGCGTCCCACAGTTCCTCATTCCACTCCACCTTGCTGTCCCCATCAGCACCCCACTGGGACAGTTCTAGTTAAGGCACCAAAGGCCAGTATGTCACCAAATCTGGTAACTGCTCTTAGCATCAGTGTTCATTCAACACCGACTGTCCCTCCCTCTGCAAGTGCTCTCCCCCGCTGGTGTCCACAGCAGTGTTCCTGGGCCTCTTCCTCCTGTTCTGCCACTTTCTGGGTCTGCCCTCTCATCCTCTGTCCATCCTGTGTGTCCCGGCAGCCACTCTCTGAGATGAACTTGTTCTTAGATGTCTAACACACACACAACTCCTGAAGTTAAACAAGAGCACCTCACAAGTAAGTCAAGCACTTCCTCCTCCCTCCTCCACCGCCATCCTTCTGACACCATACGCCAGGCCCGCTCCTTCATTCCTGTCCCCACATCCATCTGCGTACAGTTAACAGTTAACTCTACCTTCTCCGAGGCATCACATCCTTCCAGTCGCCTCCATCACCTTGATCATTCTTAGATTTCCTCCCAGTCTCCCTCTTAATGTGCTCCCATCCACCCTGGCCCTTTCAGTCAGCTCCCCACAGTGAAACCAGTTGTCATTTCAAAGTACACTTGTTTGTGTATGTATCTATGTACGTACGTACGTATGGTACTAGGGATTGAACCCAAGAACTTGGCACAGAGCTACATCCCCAGCCCTTTTTAACTTTGAGACAGAGTCTCTTTAAGTGGTTGAGATGTGACGCAAATTTGCAATTCTCCTGCCTCCACCTCTCAAAATGCTGGGATTACAAGTGTGCACCAGTATGCACATCTGCAACAAGCTCTCTTGCTATCCCTACCCTACAGTTTCCTACTGTTTCTCTGACAGGCCCCTGTGGTTCTCTCTTCCTGTTCATCACAACAGCAGGAGCAGCTCTGCCTGGAAAGCGCTCCACTCCACACCCTCTTTGCTGGATTGGCTCCTCACGTTCTTCAGAGCTGGGCTTCTCCCAGAGCGGAGCATCTCCCTGGCAATCCTCCTACCCAGGCTAGATCAGATGGACAACACATCTTTTTTTGCTGTTTTGGAGGTTAGTGTCCTTGCCCATCTTCATATCTAAAACAGGGAAAAAGTCAATCTGAAAGAGCATAACCTGCTATTTCAGGTAATGTTAAAACTCCAGAATAAGAAGTTCCCCTTCCTGAGGCAAACTATCTGATGGTGACATCACACCACTGAGTACTAGGAAGCAGAATCAGAGAATCCTCACTGTGAGAGTGAGGATGGGGCTGTTTGTCCATATCTCTCTGCAGAGATATCTCTGGGGGATCCTGACCATAACCTCTGTTTTGCAGAGCTATCCCCATCATACAGATGAAGTGTTGGCCCAATAGGCAGAGAACCTGGGGACTAATCCAGTTGCCTCTTGCCTCCCAGGAAGGCCCCGTATAACCACAGCTTTCACAAATATGTAAGTGTGTGCTCCACACCAGGGAAGACTCCTCTGGGCACTGAAACTGCTCCACAACAGGGATTACACGCTTCCCCCACTACCCCACACACCCAGGGCTCTGCTCCTCAGTTGTCACTTGGAGGAGCTGGGGATATAGCTCAGTGGAATAAGCGCCTGCCTAGCAAGCGCAGGGTCCTGAGTTCAATCCCCAGTACCGCCAAAAAAAAAAAAAAAACAAAGTTGTCACCTGGATCTGTCACTCAGCAGTGTGGGCTAACTTTCTCCTACCTCCATGAAGATCTCCAACAGCTAGCTCCACCATCTCTCCAAAAGATTCTTATTTGACTCTACAACCTGTGTTCTTTCTAGTAGACCTTACTTTCCCATTCTGTGTGCTCTTTCACACCCAGACCTCCACATACACAGTGTAACTCATGGTTTTGCTCTGACTCTGGACTGGGTGTGGAGCTAGTTAGACTTTCCTGCCCTGAGTGGACCAAGGTGCTCTCGTCTTATAGCAGTTCATTTGGGCAGGTCACCAAAGCCACTTTAATGGTACAGTTTCCATTGGAATTTCAAAGACAATGAGTACTCCAAACAAAGAGAATTCCTATTCCCAGATTCTATTTCCCAGCCATTAATATGAGACACACTTGAGATCCAAGGCTATTCCTTATTCCCCCACCCCAACTGCACACTAACTCACTGATGAAATCCAACTACACACCTATCCAGTGATTCTGTTGTCTATACCAGCCACCACGCTTCAGAGGCACCTGAAAAGCCCTTTCTAAATTTTCATTCCAAAATAACTGCAGACTCATAAGACATTGCAAAAGTAGCACAGACAGTGCCCAACCTTATAGTTTCTTCTTTCCTTTGCTTATTTTCCTTAACCTTAACCTTCTTTTCACTCATCTTTTTTTCCAAGAAAGTACCCATCATCCCACTTGCCCAATAGTGATATATTATATAATCAAAGGAAGCTGGTTGGTACAGTACAATGGGCAGACTTCACCAAATAGCACCATATGCCTATTTGATATTGTCTTTGCATATAATTTTATGTTTTACCAAAACATAGCACTAGCTTATCAACACAAATTATCTTGCATCTCCTCTTTAAATTCACATGCTCGTCTACTGCCATACCACTCTAAATGTCGTCTAAATTCACATACGAGATTTAGATCTCGTCTAAATTCACATACTCTTCCCCCTCTCCTTATCCCTGGCAATCACATATCTATCCTCCATCTCTGTAATGTCATTTTGAGACTATTACATAAATGGCATTACACAGTGGTTGTGTAATGCCATTTAACACTGTGGTGTTAAAGATGGAAACAAATCTCCTGCTATAGGTGAGTAATATTACATCTATCACCTCCTTTGTTTGCCACATCTTCCAGAGCTTCCAAGGAATTGGATTTGTCAGCTGTGACTACTGTACTGCCATTCAAAATGGCACGAGTGTTCATCTCAGAGCTTGTTCCTCCTAAGGTACATGATAATTGAATTTGTGGAGTTTTTTTTCAAAATTATTTCTGGCTCAAATGTCCTTAAGCTTTCATACATAAACTTTGAATTTTTTCATTCAGAATCGTTTTTCAAACAAAAAGGTACTGTACCAAATCTGGCTAATTGTATTAAACAGGCACCTCCATCCCCAAATAGCACTAACATAAGACAGCTGGTGCTACCCTTATTTATTTTCCCACCTTCAATGGGAGATGATTACAAAATATGTACACATGGTTTGACTGCAGTTTGGTTGACCTTGGGACAGAGAATTCGTGGAAAACAAATACCACTAGGTAAGGGCAAGTTCTCAGTGACAAACATAAGCCACCAGGCAAGGACATTTGGGAATCACTAAGAAGCTAGCCTGTCAGCCTCTCTCCGCTTTCAACAGGCACTTGAAGACCTCTTAGAACAGCTGCAGGAGGCCAGGAAAGTGGAAGACGAACCTCTCACCATTCTCTTGCAGGAAATGGAAAACCACACGGAAGTACTTCCATGGGATGGCTGTGACGGCAAAGAAAGGGGGGAACAGGTAACAGCATGCACTTTATTCACTCTTTTGTTTGTTCATTCAGTCAGTCACTGTACCCTCCCACTAGATCATCAACCCCATGAAGGCAGAGGTGAGGTGTGGTGTGGTGTGTCTTATCCCCTGTTGTACTCTAGTGCTTGACCCATCACTGGTACTCAATAAATATCTATGGAGCACCGTATTTACCCAGTGCCTATGGCAGTCATCAGCCCTACATCCAGAACCTTGCTGGCAGCAAATCCTATGGCAGGTCACCTATGCGAACAGTACTTACATTGCTTCTACCAAGGAGAGCCACAAGGAACAAGCTAAGAGCACTAGCCACAAGCAAGGGTCACCTGCTGTGGCCTCAGGCTCTGGAAAGCAGTCTAGCCAGAATAGCTGATAACTTCAATAGAAATGCCACCAAGGGCCACTGATGTCCCATCCAGCCCAGCCTCAGATCTCAGCCCCCTCCCTCCCAGTATGGATCGAATAGACTTTCCTCTGTGATATGGAGGCAAAAAGTGCTAGCCTTTATTATCTGTGTGCTTTGTCTTCCGTGGCAGTAGATTTAGCAGGACACACAGAAGCCTTGCTGCTAGTTAGAGCCTCAGATCCTTGGTGACTCAGATCCAGCAAGTTGGATGCAAGTGGGTATGTCGCACAACAACTCTGGAGGACTATCTGGGGGCTCCTTTTGTCCCTCCTTTTTCTCTTATTCATCCTGGTACCTGTAAACCAGGTGCAATAGCCAGAGCTCTGCCTGGAATCATGGGACATGAAAACAAGGGGCACATTGTGGGAAACAGGTAAAGATGAGCAGGGAGGAGCTTGAGTTTCTGAACACCCTATGGACAAAGTCACCAAGGCCAGCCTAGAATGCCCTCCTCTGACATTTTATGTGGGAAAAAGGTCTTTAGCTTGATTAAGGTATTACGATTTGGGAGTTTCTACCACTTACAGCAAAACCTAGTCTTCACTAAAACTGGTATATAAGACAGAGATTTATCCTAATAATACATCCTACCAACAAAACGGTATCTTAAGAATCATCATTAATATATCTGGCTCCTTCTTGTGTCTACTTCTACCTTTGGCCTTTATCACTTGTTGAGGGAAAGGAGCTTCGTATTTCCTAGCAACACAGCAGTATTCACGGAAGTATGGGGACTCAGACTGTTTCTTGCTTATTTAATCTTCAAGAAGGAATTGCTGAGTTTCCTTTGCCAGGCAACTCATCAACTGAAGTTTGTTTAGCTCTGAACCCTCATGCCATCCTAATTGACCTGGAATAAACAAGGTGCCTGTCCTTCAGACTGAAATAAAATGCACACAGAAGCACTCAGCTCTGCCCTTCTTGAAGATGAATGTACACCGATTTCATTATGATCATGTGGTCAAAGCACTCAGAACTTTTGAAAAGACCTCCCTTTGCCCTTTATTTTCACGTATTAACTTCATTTTTATTTAACTTTATTTTTTAAAGTGTTTTTGTTTCTTCTTCTTAAGATTTTTATTGAAACATCCAAGAAATATATCTCTATGTACAAAGGAAACAGTGGTTCACTATAACCACTGAGAAAAGTTGTATTTTCTAAGGATGGATTTTTATCAGTGGAAACCACAAGCAAATGAAGAAAGACCCTGAGCCTGTATTGCATTTCAGGTACTTTAACACAGATAAAATATTTTACCTTACATTCTTTATGATTTTTATGAGTACATGTTTGTCATACAGAATGATTACATTCACCACGAGCAGTTGGTATATGTACATTGTAATTCTTTTTCCATCCCCTTCCCCCGCCTGACCCCTCCTTTCTGCCCTCCCTCCATCTCTTGGTCCTCTCCTCATTTGCAAAAGATTGATCTCCCCATTTTACATTATCTTTACAGCTGGGATAATTACTGTGTCCTCTCAGATTAAGAAAGAATGACTTGTTCTGGGAAATGTACAAAAATTATTTGGAGAACTTTACTTAATGAGAGAAACACTAGGATTTGCTTTCCTCCCGGGGGACTGCTGGGAAGTCTTGTATCCAGTCAGTTCTGGCTTCACAAAGGAATTCTGATCAGCAACAGCATTCAAGGGCACCATTTATCCTGTAAACATCACAGAGTTATATCTTTATTTTGGAAATTTTCCAGAGGACAGAAATGTCATGTTTTAATTAAAAACATTTATATTGATACTCTCCTGACAGCTAGAAATAAACCATATTGAAGATGGAATAACTACTCAAAGTTTACACAAAGGTGCCGTGTAAGTGACTGATTTAACAGCCAGTACTCTGCTGGAGTACTCCAGGCTTAAACGGACAGCCCTTCTGATGCTGTTTCAGTAAGCCAAACTCTATCCAACTCTGTGAGTTAAAGTTTTCTAAAAACATACTCAACCACAGGATAGTATTCCAAAGTTCTCATCTGTCAGTACGAACCCAGCATGCTAATCACAACCCTACACACACCGAGGCCCGAGAACCCATCGCAGGTTTTCCAATGATTAAACCACTTCGATTCCTTTCTCCTCCTCTGCACCCCTCTGGGCACTCACCCCTATGGACCCCAGTCTCTGCCACCTCTCTCCTTCCCCAACAGTAGCTTCCTGTTCAGAGCCGCAGGCTGGGTGACAAAGTCATAAACTAACCCGTGCTCTAGAGTTGGCATGATAGAAATTTAGTAGCATTCCCTCTCCCACTGGGAATTGATTTTTCAAAGAGCATGTTCTCAAAAGTACAAGGCTTAACTGCAACAGATTATCCTGTTTGGAAGGGGTAAGGAGGAGGAAAAGATTGGGGTGACCACAGGGGGGATGGGAACTGGGGAATAACCATCCAGAATTCTCGGTGTGTACCTCACCCTGGATTTAATCTTCACATTAGATCACACGCTCTCCACAACACTGAATTATTGCATGTTCACGACAATATTCCTTTGCTTACAGAGTGCTTCATTTTCTGGGCTAATTAGTATATCTGGGCACTAACTACAGCCTTGCTTACAAAATGACGAGCACTGTCAGGCAGTTATAATAAAGAATAATTTATGCTTTAGCAAATCACTGCTCAAAATTCATTTCCTATTTAAATATGCTCTATAGTTACAATTAACAGCACAACACACTTTCCACATCATCACCATTATCATTAATGTGGACCCTTGCAGGGGTTTTCTGACCAAAATTTGCACAAACCAAGAGAACACTGGAAAACAAAACAGAACACAAAAATACCTAGATCTTTGCATCTGTATGGAAAAGGTTTGGTCCTGAATCTTTTTTTTTTCTTAACAGTCATAAGGATTGATCTCAGGGTCTCACACATACTAGGCTAACACTCCACCACTGAGCTACATCCCCAGCCCTTACTTTATTTTATTTAAGATGGTCTTATTAATTCACCAAGCTGACTTGAACTTGCTATTCTCCTGCCTCAGCCACCCCAGTAGCTGGGATTACAGACCTGTATTACCATGCTCAACTCACTGGATCTTAATAATGTAAAAAAGTTGTCAGATCACTTTTGATCTTTAGTGTATGTCTTAAAAATAATAGCATTCCTGATCTATTTAGAATATACAGACATGTATGTGTGTATATATGCATATATATGTGTGTATATATATATGTGTATACATATGTGTATACATATAAACTTAATGAGCAGGAAAAATTTAATTAAGCAGAGGATATTAAGATGCACTTCTGAAGGCAGATGTGCAAATATCTGCATGGGCTGAGCTGGGGAAACTGTTTTTCTTACCCAGTGCTTCAGTTCACTAGCTTATCTTTCTTCTTCCTGAAATGCCTGTAGTGTATGAGGGATGCATTCCTTAACTCTTAACTCCTAAAGAGAAAATACATCATGGGCTAAAGACTGTTTGAGGAAGAACTGAATTTTGAAGGAGCAAACTAAAAAGTTGTATAATATTGTTTTCTTGACTTTTCTGTAAATCTACAATATCACAAAAATGTAAGTTAAGAACAAAATTAACTAAAGAAAAGGATCCAACTTCCATGGAGGGTCTATGAACCACACCCTGGGCTTTGTGCTCTGAGTATATTCTCTCCTTGAATCACCTGGGACCTGTCAAAAGCTATTTTTCTCCCTTATGAAATGGACGTTTTCCAGGCAAAAGTGAAGTAAGTCACTAACATCCACTAAGGCTTCCATCAGTAGTGAGGAATCTTAGCAAAGCAAAATTTACTTCTTCATGGCCCCACAAATTAGTCTAGGAAGAATATAAACTTTTTTTTTTAGAAAGAATTTTGATTCTAAAATATGAAAAAAATCCCCAATCCAGAACACTTCTGTTCCCAAGCAACTTAGACAAGAAAACTGAATATGCTGGTGGACAAGACGTAGAAGGTCACCTGGACAAATGACCTCATGGTTTGATGTCAGAAAGGGGTTGTCTGGGTGAGGGAAGCTTCAGGTAATTACTGTGGTAAAAATCAGCAATGACACTCCTCGGGGAAGAAAGCAGCCACTTTGGACAAATGGTATTGTTCCCATACAACAGGATCTAGTGGCGAATGACTTAATCCGGTTTTTCATCTGTAAACTCGACCAATAGCAGAACCTAGTACTGGGGTGTGAGAGGACTGAGAAAGATGCCTGAACTTAGTGATGCCGGGCATTCACCCGCAGGCCACACTGGAACGTCCCCAGCTTAGGTACCTGCCATACCTGGCCCCTGTCCAGGGGCATGTGGTGCTGGCTGAGTGGGAGTCCAGGCTGCAGGACATCTGCCCCACTCTGTCTCCCTACCCTCTGCCATGGGCAGCAAGCTGTAGTTCTGGAGGCCTGCCACCTTCCTGGCCGCCTCCCATTCTTCCTGCCACCGGTGACTGAGGGTGCGCATGTTACAGTGTCACATTAGCTAATGAGATCATACTTGCTAAACTAAGCTAAGCTAATGAGCACTGCTTAGCTAATCAGCTCTAAAGAAATGAGCTTTCCTTTTTAGTGAGCAGTCCCCAAAGTTAATTGTGGATTGGTTGTTGGTTGTTAGAAAGGATGGATATGTTTTCTGGTAGAAAGAATGCAACAACTGAAGACAGATTTCTCAGGCCAAAGGCCTTGGCCACCCTCAAGCCCTTTAAATCCTTAGGGAAGAACATAAAACATAGGGCACAATAGCTCTGGGTCAGGTCCCAGGAACTGTGGGTCCTTATCGCAAGAAGGAAATTGGATGTCTTCCCCTTTCGTAGGTGCCACAGGGTGGATAAGACTTAAAAATAGAAGAAAAACATACAGAAAATAAACATCAGTGACTACCCCGTTTTAACACAACTAAGTGATCACAAATGTCATAAAATATATGCTTTGGTTCGCAAGCTAGTAGGCTATTTTCTTTCCTTACAGCTTGTGACACATCAAAATGTTATTTGCTGAAAGGGACAAAACAAAGAAATTGTGTTTAAAACCCATTTCAAATCCAAGAGTGCCTTGTTAGGCATTCGATTGTAAATAGAATTCTCTGTGCTAAGGTCTTTAATGAAAGCAGGTGAAAATCTATGAACTCTAAAAGCCAAATCGACAAACAAGTGGAAATTAGAACAATTTTTATTGTACCAAGCAACAAGTCCAGTTCAGAAAATAATAGTACCTTCTTTGCCAGCCTGAAAATATTAACATCTTCAATTATGGCTGAAATAGTACTCTGCCCACCAGATTCCCCGAGAAATACAAACTTAAAGCAAAACACTGTCAAAAGAACTTCATGTTTAGGACAATTTTGCTGACAATTAGGAGACTGGACTATTCAACTTCTAACTGTTCTCTTCACTGCATTAATAAGGGAAAAGCCCAGATCAGCCATCACCAGGTATGGATCTCATCTGCCTTCACCATCAGGCAGCTAAGTAACTTTCTGTCCATCAGTGGAAGCCTTCTGGGCCTCAGTTTCCCCATCTGTAACATGGAAACATTTTTACTACTTCTACCTTATAAGATCAGTAGTAAAAATGTTCCTTTATATAAATAAAATTCTAGGATACAGTTTACCAAGAGATTGCCTACAATCAATGCTAAAAAGGGTCATTTTGAAGAGCAACTATTTTACATGTTTTCATGCTTCTAAAAAAAAGATTTTAGAAATCCATTAGACGTAAAACACAAATGTTTCTATTTATCATTGAACTCTCTCTCCAAACACTGGACTGGTAACAGTTACTTAAATTCTTCATGCAAAAAAGCTTCAACATCTATCAGTAAATAATGGCTGAAGTCAATGCAAAGATCACCTTCCAGGGAACCTTGAAATGGAGGTGCCTGAGTTTAAAGATTGGTTTCAGTTGGCCCCTCTGTTAAAGGGCATTGGGGTTTGCACTGGAGGTCTAGAAACACTGCTTTAGTGCCTACTGTGTCACACACTAAGGGTCAGAAATGTGAGAGACAAAGACCAAGAAGACAAGGCCTAGGTTCAGGGAGCTCACAGGCCAGTGGCCGGTAAAGGGATGTATTACAACTACAACACTCAGCGCTGTGAGCCAGAGCCACAGGAAGGTGGGAACTGTGGGGCAGTGGCTAGACTACTGCTAGCAGTGTCAGGAAAGCTTCCTAAACCACATATGCTTGATTCAGACCACAAACGATTGCATTTCACAGGCTTGTAGCTGGAGGTGGGCAGAAATTCTAAGCAGAGGACATAGCAGCAGTAAAGACAAGAGTGTGGGAAAACCTGCCATCTGTGGCAGTGGGAGTGACTTGTGGGCCTGGGCAGTGTTTAGCAAGCAGTAGGTTGCTGCTCATGGAATCAAGTTATTGGGTCAAGAAGCATCACTTAAGTAAAATATCCTAAAATAAAACAAGAGAGTAGAATAAAATAGAGGTCACTGTGCGTGATCAGAGAAAGTGCTGTTTTGTGAAATTTTAACTTTTCTGTGTGTCCTGGAACTTGATGATCCACTGCTCAGTGTGGCTACCTGCTAAAGGTTTGAAGCCTGCTGTCCAGGAACATAGGTTATGGAGGGAGTCATTCAGTCCTCATCCACACTGCCACATTCCAGGGTATGGCACACAGTGGCAGAAGCAGCCTTAAAGGTGACAGCAGCATTTCTCACCCTGGGGAGAACCATTTCTAAGGAGGGTCATAGTAAAGGGCTGGAGAACTGGGGCTTGAGATTGGCCCAACCCAACAATGCTCTACAGGCAAGACTCTACTGGCCAGCCTGGAGGCAGACTATCGTGGTATAGGGCAGAAGTAAGGAGGCTTGAAGAATGAGAAAAGTTCAGTGTCGATCAACTTGCTCAGAATTTTGCAACTGGAAAAACTTAATTTGGTGTTTTACTTGCTTGGTATAAATTACACATGGCATTTGGAAAGGGAGTTGGCCACATAAATTTCTCTATGTTCATAGCTTTAAAACCCTTTAACCCAGCCCTGACGGTGACAATTAAAGTGGTTCTGCATAAAATGCCCCTTGCACCAAACGTCATCATCCCTGTCCCCTCTCATGGTCATTTGGTGGGTACTGGTGAGTCCACCCTGGCTGGACCTACCTACAGCAGAGTTGTGCATGGTATTGCAGCCACCACAGCCACCTCGACAGCAGGTGTCTGAGGATGGGCTCACAGAAAGGCATGAACATCAAACCGCATGTGATAGATGAGCCAAATGCCTTTGTCTCTTATGCCATAGTCTACTGCTTCTTCAAGCACTCAGGAAATACTAACTTTTGCCCTAATATCAGACAACAGCAACCCAATTTATGCCACATGGATGAGTCTGACATATGTCATATCTCTAACACATACTACCTAATTTTTGGCTTGTGATGACACTTAATAAATATTTTCTGACTTGAGAGATCAAGGAATATGAACCCATAAATTTATGTAGAAAGAGGTTCAAAAAAAAAAAGAACAGATGTTCCGAAGCATAGAACTGGAGCTTCTCTTTGGAGGGGTGATATCATCCATCGGTCTAAGTGCCATCCATCAGGAGAGCAAAGTCTGATAAACAGTCAGCTTAGGTCCCCTGCAGAAAATCGCATGGGTTTGCAAATGTCTTCATGATTTTGATCAATATATTAGACCAGGCACTCCAAGTAAAACCATTTTTTCTTTTGAAGGCTGAATTAACCTAATTGGTTATAGATATTGTGGAAGTAAGCGATCTGTTTGGCAAACCTATTTGGCCTGTGTTTATCGTATAATACATAGTCAGAGCTTTTTCTCTTTGTTGTACTGACCAATGTAGGTACAAAGAGTAACCGACTTGCAGAGGATTCCTTGTAATTACCCAATTCGTTTCTTAGCCAAAAATGCAAACAAATGAGAATGGCAATGTTTTCTGTAAAATAAAGAAGAAACACTAACTTAATACAAGGTACCATGTTCTTATAAAACATCATCACAGTCTTCCTGACTCAGAAGAAAGTCCTTTGAGTTTTCTCTACATCAGTAATTATGCCCATTATTCTGTCTTAGCTGGAAAGAAGGAGAAAAGCAAAGAAATATTTAAAAGTGTGCTTGGTGAAGACAGGTCTATTAGACATAGAGCAGGAAGTTGAGTTATATATCATCTGCAGTTCAGCCTCCATCCTCAGCTCCTCACAAATGAAGGCTGGCTCAGAGATCCTCAAGTTGGATCCAGAGGAAACAGGGCTGCACTACCCCTCACTACAATAAGGGATTCTTATGCCACACAACCCAACGTCAGGCTCAGCAATGGTCACTACATCCCTGTGCCAAAAGGGTCATGGTCCTCTCTTTGAGACTCTATTTTTCAACCTCCAGAACAGCTTGGCCTGGAAATGTCAGGACCCTCCTATTCCTTGCACACAAAGCTTCTTGCCTTGGGGCTGGGACCCAGCTCACTACTGACACATTGCCCCGTTTCCAAACTTTTCAAATATACATGCAAAATGTGCTTACTGCTAATGGAATAAGAAGACAAAGACAAACTTGGTGTGTCTCCTAAACACAGTAGTAAACACCATTTGGAATGTGCATGCCGGGACTATCCTGAAGCATAATTTGCATGAGTTGCAATCTTAAAAAGAATCAGGAAAATTTAAATCAAGTTTGTAACTATGAAGTAATCCTGAGTAAAGAGTTTTCCCGCCAGCTTAGAAAGACAGACCATATATAGCTGTAAAATTTAACTTGAAATGGGCTTAAAATTCCCTTATCTGCTATCAGGAATGTACACATGGGAAACTCATGGCATTAAAAGACCCCAAGATGATAAACTACTTTTATTTTACAAGTCTGAGGACTCTTCAAAACACCAAATCACTGAGGATCATTAGTAGCCAAGTCACTTATCTGTAGTGGAGCATGGTTGTGCTGCCACAGGGCCCCCAAAGGCTGTCACTGGAAAAGCCTCAATATGTCACTAGTGCACTGAGGCAGGTAAACTAGGTTCCTGGCATCCTCAGTAACCAAGAGCTCAGACTCCATAAGATACGTTAGTGTCAACTACATGCAGTTCCCTCCAAAATCAGCAGATGGGACGTTCAGGAATGGAGACACTCATTTTTCACACTTGATAAATTCTTAGAGGAGAGTAGGGGCTTGAATGATCAGATTTAAACAGATTTGCATGGATTTATCTTCCCACAAAATAGATATCCAAGAAAGTTCCAGGTAGAGGGTAACTCAGGGGTTTTAAGGCTGGAGGGAAGGACAAATAGAGTCAGAGAGTGGGAAAAGAAGGGGTGCTGCAGTTCTCAAAATACGGGGTAAGGACAACTTCACCAAAGAAGAAGTAGAGCCAGCTACAACTGTGGGTTCGTAAGTATGGAGTCCGAGAGGAAAAAAGAAATCCAAGAGAATTTAAGAAAAGCATTGGTAGGGTTGCTGAGAGAAGGTATGTGAGAAATAGTGAAAAGTGAGAGCATGTCCAGGTCACAGTTCTGGGGACCAGGGAGAGTCCTCGCTGAGAGCCCTGGGGATCGATTCCATGCTATGTCTTCTGGGAGTGAGAGAAGAGAAGAAACTCCAGGAAATGAGCTCTAAGCAGGGGGAAGAGGAGAACGGACGAAAGCCGTATTTGAAAAGGCCAGAGTGACCACCATGACAACGCAGACTTACTTGAGGAAGTAAGAAAGGCAGGAGGAGGATGAACAAAGCAAATGACAGGGGGCTGCGGATATAGCTCAGTGGAATAAGTGCCTGCCTAGCAAGCGCAGGGTCCTGAGTTCGATCCCCAGTACCGCC